>CM064486.1:36874970-36996404 GCA_032716605.1 Paralithodes platypus | reverse complement strand
TTTGCTTATTTTGCAGTTATGTTTTCATGTACCGTACTGCATATACAGTATATACTGTGTGTAAGTTATGTAGCGTCATGTACTAAATGTGTATATCTGTGTCTTCTACTAGTCTGCTTTACGTTGTAATCTGTGTAGGAATCTGTCTGTCCATCTAAGTCGTGTTCCTCTACATATCCTCACCCTGTAATCCACTTAAACTTATCTCCCTCAGAAACAGCGTAACAACGACCATTTAAATTCCCTTTCAAGTGAGGCCACCACGGCTATGTTAACAAGGGCTGTTCGGTACACGGCCCACTGGAAGCCAAAGAGCCTATATGGGGGAGCGGTACTGGCCCATAGAGGTTCAGTATAAAGGCCCGAGCTACGCCACTGTTTGTTCAGGCATCTATTATCGACAACTTTCATGGTCGGGAAGCTTTTGATTTCAAGTTTTATAAGATTTCCGTAAACTATATCCTGTGCGTCTTTCCCTACATGATACTTGAGTAACTCTGGCCTGGAATCTTCTGTATTCAAATTTGACATACAAGTTTCCAGCTATATTTTAAGGTACGGTACGTGTCTGTTTCGGCATTATTTATTTGTGGCAACTCGGTTCTGGTAAGCCTTTGAATTCAAGTTTTATAATTGTTCAGTCAACTAAAATGATCTACAGTATAGTCAGTCTATTTCCCGGCACCAATGATCTACAGTATAGTCAGTCTATTTCCCGGCACCAATGATCTACAGTATAGTCAGTCTATTTCCCGGCACCAATGATCTACAGTATAGTCAGTCTATTTCCCGGCACCAATGATCTACAGTATAGTCAGTCTATTTCCGGCACCAATGATCTACAGTATAGTCAGTCTATTTCCCGGCACCAATGATCTACAGTATAGTCAGTCTATTTCCCGGCACCAATGATCTACAGTATAGTCAGTCTATTTCCCGGCACCAATGATCTACAGTATAGTCAGTCTATTTCCCGGCACCAATGCGAAAACAGCTTTGACAAATTACCAGTATACAATTTTTGATCAAAAGTTGCGTGTAAAAGTGTTGGTGTAAGTGGTCCGTG
The DNA here is from genome assembly GCA_032716605.1 of Paralithodes platypus. Lineage (NCBI taxonomy): Eukaryota > Metazoa > Arthropoda > Malacostraca > Decapoda > Lithodidae > Paralithodes > Paralithodes platypus. Next base: position 36,995,338 of record CM064486.1, on the reverse strand, counting down.
TGGGAAGCGGTATTGGTCCATAGAGTCCCTGTATAAAGAACTGTTGTGGGCCATACCTGCGGCCTGTCCCTCCCTCTATCTCTATGTCCATCATTTGGGGGGAGAAAGCTGGATTCGACGTACCCTTGAATTAGTGTACTTCTGTCCTTGTGGTGTTGAATGTCTGACAGATGCAATTTCCGCATTATTTGGTGTTTTATTTATTCTTATTTGTAATGTTATATTAGGGAACATTTGGATGTATACACCATACTATTGAATACATCCATGTGGTTCAGTTACCGAGAGGGTATTTAGAGTGTACTGGAGTGGATGTATTACGTACATTAATGATATGAATGGCCACATCAACATCTCCCACCAACACAGTTAAAACCTTTACCTTTCGGTTTAATTTGAATCACAATCATTGCGTTTCGGAGGACTTAGATGTTGAGTGGCTACAATAACTGCGTATCGTATCTGTATCGTTGTATAAACTTGCTCAATTTCCCCCATTGGAGTTTTTTCCTGGACTTGAAGCACCTTGAAGCAAGGTGCAAGGGGTGACCACGAGAGAAATGCCCCGCCAAAGAAGAACCCAAGATTACCTAGATACCGCTATACAAAGATTACCTAGATACCGCTATACAAAGATTACCTAGATACCGCTATACAAAGATTACCTAGATACCGCTATACAAAGATTACCTAGATACCGCTATACAAAGATTACCTAGATACCGCTATACAAAGATTACCTAGATACCGCTATACAAAGATTACCTAGATACCGCTATACAAAGATTACCTAGATACCGCTATACAAAGATTACCTAGATACCGCTATACAAAGATTACCTAGATACCGCTATACAAAGATTACCTAGATACCGCTATACAAAGATTACCTAGATACCGCTATACAAAGATTACCTAGATACCGCTATACAAAGATTACCTAGATACCGCTATACAAAGATTACCTAGATACCGCTATACAAAGATTACCTAGATACCGCTATACAAAGATTACCTAGATACCGCTATACAAAGATTACCTAGATACCGCTATACAAAGATTACCTAGATACCGCTATACAAAGATTACCTAGATACCGCTATACAAAGATTACCTAGATACCGCTATACAAAGATTACCTAGATACCGCTATACAAAGATTACCTAGATACCGCTATACAAAGATTACCTAGATACCGCTATACAAAGATTACCTAGATACCGCTATACAAAGATTACCTAGATACCGCTATACAAAGATTACCTAGATACCGCTATACAAAGATTACCTAGATACCGCTATACAAAGATTACCTAGATACCGCTATACAAAGATTACCTAGATACCGCTATACAAAGATTACCTAGATACCGCTATACAAAGATTACCTAGATACCGCTATACAATACCGCTATACAAAGATTACCTAGATACCGCTATACAAAGATTACCTAGATACCGCTATACAAAGATTACCTAGATACCGCTATACAAAGATTACCTAGATACCGCTATACAAAGATTACCTAGATACCGCTATAACAAAGATTACCTAGATACCGCTATACAAAGATTACCTAGATACCGCTATACAAAGATTACCTAGATACCGCTATACAAAGATTACCTAGATACCGCTATACAAAGATTACCTAGATACCGCTATACAAAGATTACCTAGATACCGCTATACAAAGATTACCTAGATACCGCTATACAAAGATTACCTAGATACCGCTATACAAAGATTACCTAGATACCGCTATACAAAGATTACCTAGATACCGCTATACAAAGATTACCTAGATACCGCTATACAAAGATTACCTAGATACCGCTATACAAAGATTACCTAGATACCGCTATACAAAGATTACCTAGATACCGCTATACAAAGATTACCTAGATACCGCTATACAAAGATTACCTAGATACCGCTATACAAAGTAATAATATCGAGGTTCCCGGGAATCCTGATCACTGTGTCACTATGTTGATCCTCTGTCTCTTTCTGTCTGGCAAATGATTCAGTTACATGGACGTATTTAATTTCTCATTTATATATATTGTGTATCATTTGTTTAGTTAACTCCCTAGACCTCCATCAGACTTAAAAACAAACAAAAATAATAAGACCCTCCTTCAAGATAAAATTTTACATTTTCGATAGATAAATGTTCCGGCCGAAGGCCGGTTCCGCTTTTGTTACAGACTCGCTATTGCTCGCCAGGAAAATATCGAAACCTAAATGACACGAAAAGTCTTAATATTGACAAAGAAATAGGGCGAAAGGTCTTAAACCGCCAAACTAATGGGCCGAGCGTCTTAAAATCTCAAAACTAATGGGGCTAAACACGAGGAAGAAGGGGGTTCAGAACAAAATTACATATCTCCCCTTAAGTAGATATAGCCATGTCTAGTGGCATAGATGAAAACAAGTATTTGTAATGCTACGAACATTATAAGTTTAATGCAGTGAAGAAACAAATATCCTAGTTATAATGTGGAAATAGGAAACAAATACCAAGTTGGTGTTACTCGGTTCTACCAATCTATAGCCCACTGTAGACCAAGCCCAGACCAACCTGCCCCTTGCCCACCACCGTATCTGGCCAGCCCATCACTCCAGAGGGTAATGGGGGGGGGGGGGGGGGGGACTGTCAAGGAGGCGGGGAGATAGTTGGGACCGGGAGCCATAGTGTCATTCAGGTACAGTCGGCCTCTATAGTTCATGGCCACTCCTTGTATCCCCGGCCAGGCCAGAGGAATCATGGGTTTCGCTGGGGATAGGTCCAGATGTAGATTGTTGTTCACGAAATATAGTTCCTGATTGTACACAATCTACCCGACACAATCTTACCGACACAATCTACCCGACACAATCTACCAGACACAATCTACCGTATGGCTTGCTAAATATATATATATAATAATCTCTCTCTCTCTCTCTCTCTCTCTCTCTCTCTCTCTCTCTCTCTCTCTCTCTCTCTCTCTCTCTCTCTCTCTCTCTCTCTCTCTCTCTCTCTCTCTCTCTCTCTCTCTCTCTCTCTCTCTCTCTCTCTCTCTCTCTCTCTCTCTCTCTCTCTCTCTCTCTCTCTGTGTATGTATGTATGTATGTATGTATGTATGTACTGTATTTACTGTATGTATTATATATATATATATATATATATATACTGTATGCTGACGAACGAGAACACGTTTATTTGAAACAAGCTTGCAAATTATTAAAAAGCAGTACCAGGTATTCTTTATTCATTATAAGCCCCAGCACGTGGACGTTGTTGCTGAAGACTGGTGTATTGGTGGGTGTGGTGTGGGTGTAGTGAAACGAGATGGTAGTTAACCTTGCCAGATGAAATAGTTACCCTAACCAGATAAAATAGTTAACCTAACCAGATGAAATAGTTAACCTAACCAGATGGAATAGTTAACCTTGCCAGATGGAATAGTTAACCTTGCCAGATGAAATAGTTAACATTGCCAGATAAAATAGTTAACATTGCCAGATAAAATAGTTAACATTGCCAGATAAAATAGTTATCTTGCCAGATGAAATAGTTAACCTAACCAGATAAAATAGTTAACCTTGCCAGATGAAATAGTTAACCTTGCCAGATTAAATAGTTAACCTTGCCAGATAAAATAGTTAACCTTGCCAGATGAAATAGTTAACCTAACCAGATAAAATAGTTAACCTTGCCAGATAAAATAGTTAACCTAACCAGATAAAATAGTTAACCTTGCCAGATGAAATAGTTAACATTGCCAGCTAAAATAGTTAACCTAACCAGATAAAATAGTTAACCTTGCCAGATGAAATAGTTAACCTTGCCAGATGAAATAGTTAACCTTGCCAGATAAAATAGTTAACCTAACCAGATAAAATAGTTACCCTTGCCAGATGAAATACTTAACATTGCCAGATAAAATAGTTAACCTTGCCAGATAAAATAGTTAACCTAACCAGATTAAATAGTTAACCTTGCCAGATAAAATAGTTAACCTTACCAGATAAAATAGTTAACCTTGCCAGATAAAATAGTTAACCTTGCCAGATGAAATAGTTAACTTGCCAGATGAAATAGTTAACTTGCCAGATGAAATAGTTAACATTGCCAGATAAAATAGTTAACCTAACCAGATGAAATAGTTACCCTAACCAGATAAAATAGTTAACCTAACCAGATAAAATAGTTAACCTTGCCCGATGAAATAGTTAACCTTGCCGGATAAAATAGTTAACCTTGCCAGATGAAATAGTTAACCTTGCCAGATAAAATAGTTTACCTAACCAGATAAAATAGTTAACCTTGCCTGATGAAATAGTTAACCTTGCCAGATGAAATAGTTAACCTTGCCAGATTAAATAGTTAACCTAACCAGATGAAATAGTTAACTTGCCAGATGAAATAGTTAACCTAACCAGATGAAATAGTTAACCTAACCAGATAAAATAGTTAACTTGCCAGATGAAATAGTTAACCTAACCAGATGAAATAGTTAACCTTGCCAGATAAAATAGTTACCCTAACCAGATAAAATAGTTAACCTAACCAGATAAAATAGTTAACCTAACCAGATAAAATAGTTAACCTTGCCAGATAAAATAGTTAACCTAACCAGATAAAATAGTTAACCTAACCAGATAAAATAGTTACCCTAACCAGATAAAATAGTTAACATTGCCAGATAAAATAGTTAACATTGCCAGATCAAATAGTTAACTTGCCAGATGAAATAGTTAACCTTGCCAGATGAAATAGTTAACATTGCCAGATAAAATAGTTAACATTGCCAGATAAAATAGTTAACATTGCCAGATAAAATAGTTAACATTGCCGGATAAAATAGTTAACCTTGTCAGATGAAATAGTTAACTTTGCCGGATAAAATAGTTAACCTTGCCAGATGAAATAGTTAACATTGCCGGATAAAATAGTTAACCTTGCCAGATGAAATAGTTAACATTGCCGGATAAAATAGTTAACATTGCCAGATGAAATAGTTAACATTGCCGGATGGAATAGTTAACCTTGCCAGATGAAATAGTTAACATTGCCGGATGGAATTGTTAACATTGCCAGATGGAATAGTTAACCTTGCCGGATGGAATAGTTAAGCTTGCCGGATGAAATAGTTAACATTGCCGGATGGAATAGTTAACATTGCCAGATGGAATAGTTAACATTGCCAGATGAAATAGTTAACCTTGCCAGATGGAATAGTTAACATTGCCAGATGGAATAGTTAACATTGCCAGATGGAATAGTTAACCTTGCCGGATGGAATAGTTAACCTTGCCGGATGGAATAGTTAACCTTGCCAGATGGAATAGTTAACCTTGCCAGATAAAATAGTTAACCTTGCCGGATGGAATAGTTAACCTTGCCAGATGGAATAGTTAACCTTGCCGGATGAAATAGTTAACCTAACCAGATAAAATAGTTAACATTGCCAGATGAAATAGTTACCCTAACCAGATGAAATAGTTAACCTAACCAGATAAAATAGTTAACATTGCCAGATAAAATAGTTAACCTTGCCAGATGAAATAGTTACCCTTGCCAGATGAAATAGTTACCCTATCCAGATGAAATAGTTACCCTTGCCAGATGAAATAGTTAACCTTGCCAGATAAAATAGTTAACCTTGCCTGATGAAATAGTTAACCTTGCCAGATGAAATAGTTAACCTTGCCAGATAAAATAGTTAACCTTGCCAGATGGAATAGTTACCCTTGCCAGATGAAATAGTTAACCTTGCCAGATGAAATAGTTAACCTAACCAGATAAAATAGTTAACCTAACCAGATGAAATAGTTAACCTTGCCAGATGAAATAGTTACCCTTGCCAGATGAAATAGTTAACCTAACCAGATAAAATAGTTAACCTAACCAGATGAAATAGTTAACCTTGCCAGATGAAATAGTTACCCTTGTCACTGGAATTAAATAGACACGAAGAAAACAAAGTGACGCCACCAGCGGCAGCCACAAATAGAGAGACTTTGAAGATTAAACTGTATATATCATTAACAGTGACCATGACCTGTTGCAAGGGGTGGTGGTGGTGGTGGTGGTGGTAGTGTTGATAGTGGTGGTTGTTGTTGTTAGTGATGGTGGTTATAGTCGTGATTGTTAGTGGAGGGTAATGGGAGTGGTTTAAGGGGGGATGGTTCATTTTTAGGTCGATTTTTTCATTTATTTTTTAGTTTTCTAGTTTCCTCCCTAGACATCCATTACACTTTAAAACCAAACATCCATTAAATCCCCCTTCTAGATAAATGTGTACATTTTTCGGCCGGTTCTTACAAAATTACAGGCTCACTATCGTTCGCCAGGACAGTGATGGCAATGTTAATAGTGGTGGCATAGATAGTCATGTTGGCAGTGGAAGTGGTACCGTTAATAGTGGTGGCATAGATAGTCATGTTGGCAGTGGAAGTGGTACCGTTGTAGTTTAAGGGGGGTCACCTGTTTTGGTTCTGTCCTTTTCTATCTTTCTCTGGCTTGTATCCATTTGGCCCCATTCAGCCTACTGTTTTAAGACGTTTATCCCCATCCAGGTGTAATTTTTTTACTGGTGAGCGGTAGCGAGCCAGTATATTTTTAATTTGTGTTTGACAGCAGGCTAAATTTGTACATTTTTCGATAGAAAAATTTCTCCGGCGAAGCCGGATTTCTTCATATAATGCTGGCTCGCTATCGCTCGCCAGGAAGAAATCGACACCTAGATGGGGGTAAACGTCTTAAAATAGTTGGCTGAATGGGGCCGAATGGATACAAGCCAAAGAAAGAGAGAAAAGGACAGAAATAGCAAAAAGCAGGTCACCCCCTTAAGTAGCAGTGGTGTTATAGTCCGTTCATTCTAGGTTGGACAGATATCGTAACCTCTAACCTTTGTAACTAAAAAAGGGTTTGAGCAAATGAGCTGTCCATTTCCACACTTATTCCCTAGCCGAGTCTTTCTATTCGGTAGAAATATTAGCTCGATTACTCGAGTCCTTTTTGAGTTATGAGAGGTTATAGGTTAGGATTTCTGCCCAAGCTAGAATGAACAGACTATAGTATCCTGGTTGGGATCATGGTGGCAGGGGGCAGCGTTTTACCGGACGTGTAAATAGTAGTGGCAGAAGTGGTGTTGGTAGTCGTGATGGCAGTAATGGTGGTAGTTGTGATATTAGTGGTAGTCGTGGTGGCAATAGTAATAATGATAGTAGTGGTATTAGTGGTAGTCGTGGTGGCAGTGGTAGTAATGGTGGTAATAATGATAGTAGTGGTAGTCGTGGTGGTAGTGGTAGTAACAGTGGTAATAATGGTAGCTGTGGTGGTGGTGGCAGTGGTAGTAACTGTGGTAATAATGGTAGTTGTGGTGGCAGTGGTAGTAACTGTGGTAATAATGGTAGTTTTGGTGGCAGTGGTAGTAACTGCGGTAATAATGGTAGTTGTGGTGGCAGTGGTAGTAACTGTGGTAATAATGGTAGTTGTGGTGGCAGTGGTAGTAACTGTGGTAATAATGGTAGTTGTGGTGGCAGCGGTAGTAACGTTGGTAATAATGGTAGTAGTGGTATGTGTGGTAGTCGTGCTGACAGTGGTAATAACGGTGGTAATAATGGTATGTGTGGTAGTCGTGGTAGTAACAGTGGTAGTATATTGTTGGTAGAGAGCAAGGATGACGCCTGTTGGTGACGTAAGCACCGTTGGCAGTGTTGGTGACTTAAGCACCGTTGGCAGTGTTGGTGACGTAAGCACCGTTGGCAGTGTTGGTGACTTAAGCACCGTTGGCAGTGTTGGTGACTTAAGCACCGTTGGCAGTGTTGGTGACGTAAGCACCGTTGGCAGTGTTGGTGACTTAAGCACCGTTGGCAGTGTTGGTGACTTAAGCACCGTTGGCAGTGTTGGTGACTTAAGCACCGTTGGCAGTGTTGGTGACTTAAGCACCGTTGGCAGTGTTGGTGACTTAAGCACCGTTGGCAGTGTTGGTGACTTAAGCACCGTTGGCAGTGTTGGTGACGTAAGCACCGTTGGCAGTGTTGGTGACTTAAGCACCGTTGGCAGTGTTGGTGACTTAAGCACCGTTGGCAGTGTTGGTGACGTAAGCACCGTTGGCAGTGTTGGTGACTTAAGCACCGTTGGCAGTGTTGGTGACTTAAGCACCGTTGGCAGTGTTGGTGACTTAAGCACCGTTGGCAGTGTTGGTGACTTAAGCACCGTTGGCAGTGTTGGTGACTTAAGCACCGTTGGCAGTGTTGGTGACTTAAGCACCGTTGGCAGTGTTGGTGACTTAAGCACCGTTGGCAGTGTTGGTGACTTAAGCACCGTTGGCAGTGTTGGTGACTTAAGCACCGTTGGCAGTGTTGGTGACTTAAGCACCGTTGGCAGTGTTGGTGACTTAAGCACCGTTGGCAGTGTTGGTGACTTAAGCACCGTTGGCAGTGTTGGTGACTTAAGCACCGTTGGCAGTGTTGGTGACTTAAGCACCGTTGGCAGTGTTGGTGACTTAAGCACCGTTGGCAGTGTTGGTGACTTAAGCACCGTTGGCAGTGTTGGTGACTTAAGCACCGTTGGCAGTGTTGGTGACTTAAGCACCGTTGGCAGTGTTGGTGACTTAAGCACCGTTGGCAGTGTTGGTGACTTAAGCACCGTTGGCAGTGTTGGTGACTTAAGCACCGTTGGCAGTGTTGGTGACTTAAGCACCGTTGGCAGTGTTGGTGACTTAAGCACCGTTGGCAGTGTTGGTGACTTAAGCACCGTTGGCAGTGTTGGTGACTTAAGCACCGTTGGCAGTGTTGGTGACTTAAGCACCGTTGGCAGTGTTGGTGACTTAAGCACCGTTGGCAGTGTTGGTGACTTAAGCACCGTTGGCAGTGTTGGTGACTTAAGCACCGTTGGCAGTGTTGGTGACTTAAGCACCGTTGGCAGTGTTGGTGACTTAAGCACCGTTGGCAGTGTTGGTGACTTAAGCACCGTTGGCAGTGTTGGTGACTTAAGCACCGTTGGCAGTGTTGGTGACTTAAGCACCGTTGGCAGTGTTGGTGACTTAAGCACCGTTGGCAGTGTCCGTGACTTAAGCACCGTTGGCAGTGTGGGGGCACGTCTAAAACACAAGGGGGGCTGTGGACTCCTGGCTAGCACGGGGATGACGCCTGTTCGTGACTTAAGCACCGTTGGCAGTGTCCGTGACTTAAGCACCGTTGGCAGTGTGGGGGCACGTCTAAAACACAAGGGGGGCTGTGGACTCCTGGCTATCACGGGGATGACGCCTGTTCGTGACTTAAGCACCGTTGGCAGTGTGGGGGCACGTCTAAAACACAAGGGGGGCTGTGGACTCCTGGCTATCACGGGGATGACGCCTGTTCGTGACTTAAGCACCGTTGGCAGTGTCCGTGACTTAAGCACCGTTGGCAGTGTGGGGGCACGTCTAAAACACAAGGGGGGCTGTGGACTCCTGGCTATCACGGGGATTTACACTTGTTATTATATTTCTTTCCCTCGGTGTTGCCAGAGTTAGATATAGTTGTGTTTAGTTGTGTTTAGTTTAGTTAGGTGATAAGGTAGATGAAACTGTTTACATTGCTAGAGTTAGATATAGTTGTGTTTAGTTCAGCTTAGTTTAGTTACGTGGTTAGGTAGACATTGCCAGAGTTAGATATAGTTGTGTTTAGTTCAGCTTAGTTTAGTTACGTGGTTAGGTAGACATTGCTAGAGTTAGATATAGTTGTGTTTAGTTCAGCTTAGTTTAGTTACGTGGTTAGGTAGACATTGCCAGAGTTAGATATAGTTGTGTTTAGTTCAGCTTAGTTTAGTTACGTGGTTAGGTAGACATTGCCAGAGTTAGATATAGTTGTGTTTAGTTCAGCTTAGTTTAGTTAGGTGGTTAGGTAGACATTGCCAGAGTTAGATATAGTTGTGTTTAGTTCAGCTTAGTTTAGTTAGGTGGTTAGGTAGATGAAACTGTTTACATTGCCAGAGTTAGATTTAGTTGTGTTTAGTTCAGATTAGTTTAGTTAGGTGATTAGGTAGACAACATTGCTTACATTGCCAGCGTTAGATTTAGTTATGTCTAATTCGGCTTAGTTTAATTGGGTGATACGGTAGACAACTTTGTTTACATTACACTTATTACAATAGGTTAGTTTATGTTGTTAGGGTATGGTTGGTTAGATTAGGTTAGTTTAGATTATATCGCATGGTTGAGCTATGACATTGTATGGCAAGATGAGTGGAATTATTAGGTTAGGTGAGATAGGTATAATTACAGGTTAGGTGAGTTAGGTTAGGTAAGATATATATAACTACTAGGTTAGGAGAGTTAGATTAGGCAAGGTAGATATAATTAAAGGTTACGTAAGTTAGGTTAGGTAAGATGGGTATAATTACTAGGTTAGGCGAGTTAGATTAGGCAAGGTAGGTATATTTTCTAGGTTAGGTGAGTTAGGTTAGGCAAGGTAGGTATAATTACTAGGTTAAGTGAGTTGGGTTAGGCAAGATATGCATATATACTGGGGTAGTTTAATTGTGTTTGGCAAAATATGTGTAGATACTAAACTTCGTATGTCAGATTTGAGTGTATTCATTCGGCCCCATTCAGCCTACTGTTTTATATGGGGATAAACGTTTTAAAACAGTTGGCTGAATGGGGCCGAATGGATACAAGCCAGGGAAAGAGAGAAAAGGAGAGAAAGATAAACAAAAGCCGGTGACCCCCCTTAACATGACACCAACAAGAATAGCGGTGCATAAAAATCACCACCACGCCCGTAACTCCCCTTGTTTACAATGGGTGAAAATTAACTCGAGTTTAAGTAAATCAGTTTAATGGGCCAGTTAATTAAGAGTGCTCGGGTATGAGGGGGGTTTAAATGTTAATGTACTAGTATGAGGCTGTCTTAGGTTGTCCCCGGGCCTGGCTTGTGTGGGCTATCCTGTTATTAAAGTAATTTCCTTTTATTTAAGTAATTGGCCAGTTTGTTTTGGTTTATTATAGTTTATGAAGTGCAGTGGAACGTTTTTGGTATTATTATTACTATTATTATTATTACTACTATTATTATTACTGCTATTAATATGTTTTGTTTATTGTTGTTGTGTTGTTGATACGGTACGTTTTATGGCAAATGAACCATATAATATGCCGTAGTAAAATTATTTCTCGACTCATGTACGGCTTTTCTTTTCACACGCACATAGTTGAATCTCTCCACGTCTTCAGTCTCGTAGATTTATATAAAATAAAAAATAAATACAAAATAAAATAGGAAAAGTGGTGATTGGGCCTGAGCATATAGATAGATAGATAGATAAAAAGAACCGTGAGACCAACGCTATGAAACTCACTTGATCGGTTTTACCTGGGTTTTCCACAGATTATGAGGTGATTCAGTTTTCTTATACCCACATTCCAAAAATCCAGGCATCTTGATTTGGCTAAGGAAACTACTATAGATAAAATTTATGAAGATCGGTGACTTACCTTTCGCGTGCACTGTTCAGATACGGGAGCAAATGTGTGTTTATTGTCCCGATTTGGCTGAGAGATAATGAAGGAAAGGGAAAAGGCCAAAATTAAAGCAAGGAAGAATAAGAGGAAGGAAAATGAGAGTGAGAGTGTGTGTTGGGGGGGGGGGGGGGGGCCACGGTCGTCTAGGCGTAATGAGAACCACTTGTCTTTATGGGGCCCGGTTGTTTCGTTTGTATGTCTGTTCGCACGTAGTACTCTTGTTTTTTTTGCTCATTTCGTTACAGGCTTGATTTTTAGTTAGTTTGTGGTAGGATTGGTTTGGCTAGCTTATTTTAAGGTAGGTTTGATTAGCTTAGGTTAGTTAAGGGGAGATTTCCACTTGAGGGATTTTTTTCTGGATCCCTTTCTATCTCATGTTTAGTCCCATTGCTTTTGATATTCTAAGACGTTTGCCCCATTAGTTTGACGATTGTAATAACTTTCGCTCCATTTCTGTCAAATTTAAGACCTTTCGTGCCATTTAGGTGTCGATTTTATCCTGGCGAGCGATAGCGAGCCTGTAATTTAAGACGAACCGGCCTTTGGCCGGGAAATTTTTCTGCCGAAAAATGTACAAATTTATCTTGAAAGGGGGTGTAATTTTAAGCTTGATGGAATTCTAAGGAACGAACTAAAAACCTCCCCTTAAGTATAGGTTCGTGTAAGTTACAGGTACTTTGGAGTTAGTTTTGGCTGGGTATGGGTAAGTGTGTTTAGTTTTAGCTAGGTTTATTTACATTAGACTAGGTTTAGCTTAGTTTAGTTCAGGTGTAGGTTAGTCTAGACCAGGTTTGGTTAATCTAGCTAGGTTCGGCTAGTTCAGAATATATTTGGTTAGTGTAGAACCGATTTGGCTAGTTTAGTCTAGATAGCGGTTCTGGTTAAATTAGGGAATTCTCGATTATGTGTGGGAGGTAGGTGAAAAGGACTGGTAGTAAAATGGCTACCCCCCCCCCCCCCCCCTCTCTCTCTCTCTCTCTCTCTCTCTCTCTCTCTCTCTCTCTCTCTCTCTCTCTCTCTCTCTCTCTCTCTCTCTCTCTCTCACAATAATTTTTGTTTAATACTAAAGCTTTTTACTACCAATCTTTTCACCTACCTCCCACACATAATCGAAAATTCCCTAATGTAGTCTAGTCATGTTGGGGGTTTGGTATTAGATGATATTATGTTTGTGTGTGTATGTAATCGTAAGAGAGTGATAAGAGTTTGTGTGAGGACAGTGTGCGCCCGTGTGTGTGTGTGTGTGTGTGTGTGTGTGTGTGAGGGAGGGAGAGAGTGAGAGTGAGAGAAAGAGAATATAAAGCTACACTGGCATCCTCTCTCCCACCCTCCCCCATTGGGTGCACTTGTCACCCGTGGCGGTGGTCCATGTGTCCTTTCCCCCTCCCCCTCCCCTTCCTCCATCCCCACTCCCTCCCCCTCCCTTCCTCGCCATCCCGACCTACTCTGTGTATTCACTACCGTATGTCCTTGGAAACTAGCCTGGAAACGGATCAATGTCATATGTCCGTCTGTCCTATTATCCAGTACGGTACTCTTTCACTATTAGTTGGATGAAGATAGGCTCAATCGGGTCAACTACCAAATTCAGTTAATAATTACCGGTACTCACTTCGTACTCTCTCTCTCTCTCTCTCTTTCAAACTCACACACACACACCCACACGTACTATACACACAACAACAATCACATACATACTTACATACATCCATAAGAACTTAACACATAGATCATAACACACCAAGAATAACATCCTCTTAGTGAGCGCGGTGTAATATTACGTATATCCTACGGTGTCCTTCCTTTTGTGTCCTGGTGACGGTTGGGTGTGCTTCCATTTCTTATTATTGTTTCCCTTAGTCTTTCCCATTTTCTCTGTATCGTCTTTTCCCTCGTTTTCTAATATTTTCCCCTTTGTAAATATCGTCTTTCCCTCGTTTTCTATTCATTCCTCTTTTCTCTCTACTGTCACTCCTCCCATTTTCTCCGACTCCTTCCAACTCATTCGTCCCGTTTCTCCTTCGTACCCCTTGTCTCTTCCTTTATTTTCCTTCCTCTTATCCTTTATTGTCCTTCCTCCTCTCATTTCCTCTCTTCCCCACGTCTATCCCTCTCCCTTCTTTCTCCGTTAAGTGTTATCATTCCTTCACTCGTCCTTTTCTCATTTATACCATCCTTCTCTCTCTCTCTCCTTTCACTATCCCTTCACCTCCTACCCCCTCCCCTTACTATCCCTTTCCCCACCCCTCTTCTTCTCTCTTCCCTTCCCCTCCTTCTCTCCCCCCCCCCACTCCCCTCCTCCCCCCAACCAATTAGGCCTAAGGTTTTCTGGTGGTGTGGCTGTCGTATCGGGTTCAGGGTGGTGGTGGTGGTGGTGGCGCAGCACATACCCTCCCTACCCTCCCCCATATGCCCCCCCCCCCCCCCCCCTCCCCCCTGCTCTGTCCTGCACTTGTCCTGGGCCCTCCTGCTGCAGGTGTAAGGCACATGGGCGGTATTTGTCCCGCTCTACTTCTTTGGGGCATACGTATCGTGGTGTGTGTTTTTTTTATCTGCTCTACGTCACATGCCGAAGCGAACAGGTTTATTATATAATATATACTGGATGATCGTGTAGACAAAAGATTATTGCTACCCTGTTATGTAATACCGTAGCCCATTTGAAGCTTGACGTGATTAGCATGTTCGATATATCCAGTAACCAATATAATATAGTCAAATTGAAACCCTATACGCCCACTGAATGTTGACTGGGTCAAGGGGTAGTGGTGGTGGTCGTAGAAGTGGTGGTGGTGGTAGTGGTGATGGTGGTCGTAGTGGTGATGGAGTTACACTAGGGGCGACACAGAGACTGCTGACTGGTGTTGTGCTTGGTGGTTCAAGAGGAGCACTGTTTGACCTACATACCGGTAACATTCATAGTTTCTTACATTGCATTCATAGTTTCTTGCATAACATTCATAGTTTCTTACATAACATTCATAGTTTCTTACATAACATTCATAGTTTCTTACATAACATTCATAGTTTCTTACATTGCATTCATAGTTTCTTGCATAACATTCATAGTTTCTTACATAACATTCATAGTTTCTTGCATAACATTCATAGTTTCTTGCATAACATTCATAGTTTCTTACATAACATTCATAGTTTCTTACATAACATTCATAGTTTCTTGCATAGCATTCATAGTTTCTTACATAACATTCATAGTTTCTTGCATAGCATTCATAGTTTCTTGCATAGCATTCATAGTTTCTTACTCTGGGGTTCATTAGGGTGTATAGTGTGATGGGGATGGGGGATAATTATAAGGGGGTAATGGTGATGAGTTCTTGGAGTGGTGAGGGTGTAGGTGATGGATGAGATTGACAATATGGGTGAATGGTGATGAGTTGGTGGAGTGATGGAGGTGAGAATGATGAATGAGTGATGACGATAAGGGTGAATGGTGATGAGTTGGTGGAGTGATGGAGGTGATGACGATATGGGTGAATGGTGATGAGTTGGTGGAGTGATGGAGGTGAGAATGATGGATGAGTGATGACGATATGGGCGAATGGTGGTGAGTTGGTGGAGTGATGGAGGTGAGAATGATGGATGAGTGATGACGATAAGGGTGAATGGTGGTGAGTTGGTGGAGTGATGCGGGTGAGAATGATGGATGAGTGATGACGATAAGGGTGAATGGTGGTGAGTTGGTGGAGTGATGGATGAGTGATGACGATATGGGTGAATGGTGGTGAGTTGGTGGAGTGATGGAGGTGAGAATGATGGATGAGTGATGACGATAAGGGTGAATGGTGGTGAGTTGGTGGAGTGATGGGGGTGAGAATGATGGATGAGTGATGACGATAAGGGTGAATGGTGGTGAGTTGGTGGAGTGATGGGGGTGAGAATGATGGAGGAGTGATGACGATAAGGGTGAATGGTGGTGAGTTGGTGGAGTGATGGGGGTGAGAATGATGGATGAGTGATGACGATAAGGGTGAATGGTGGTGAGTTGGTGGAGTGATGGGGGTGCGAATGATGGATGCGCAGATGATGATAAGGTAAATGTTGGTGAGTTCGTAGGGTGATGGAGGTGGTAATGATGGATGATAAAGGTGAATGGTAATGAGTTCGTGGAGTGATGGGGTGAGAATGTTTGATGAGTGATGATGATAAGGGTGAATGGTAAGGAGGTCATGGAGTGATGGGGGTGAGCATGATGAATGAGTGATGTTGATAAGAGTGAATGGTGATGGGGGTGAGCATGATGAATGAGTGATGTTGATAAGAGTGAATGGTGATGGGGGTGAGCATGATGAATGAGTGATGTTGATAAGAGTGAATGGTGATGGGGGTGAGCATGATGAATGAGTGATGTTGATAAGAGTGAATGGTGATGGGGGTGAGCATGATGAATGAGTGATGTTGATAAGAGTGAATGGTGATGGGGGTGAGCATGATGAATGAGTGATGTTGATAAGAGTGAATGGTGATGGGGGTGAGCATGATGAATGAGTGATGTTGATAAGAGTGAATGGTGATGGGGGTGAGCATGATGAATGAATGATGTTGATAAGAGTGAATGGTGATGGGGGTGAGCATGATGAATGAGTGATGTTGATAAGAGTGAATGGTGATGGGGGTGAAGTTGATAAGGAGAAGTGGTGATTTGGGTATGGTGACTAACTGGTGTTGTGCTTGGTGGGTTATCGACGGGCACTTTTTGACCCTCATAGCTTCAGGTGCTCGTTTCTGTTTAGGTAGGGGTCAGAGCAGGGTGTCAAACGAAATCCGAGACCATTATTGTTGGTTTATTATTGTATATGAAAAGATACAACTGTGGTTTATAGTTAGAATTGTGTCTTTGGTAGTGATGTAATTGGCAAAATAATGTTATTCTTGTTAATTTTCTTGCACGTACGTATTAATTTAAGTCTTCATCGACTTAATGACAATATTTGAGTCAGTTCGGGATAGCTTCGAATACTTACGGCTACGGTTCATATCCTAGAGTGTACCAAAATTACACCAAATGTGATGGATTGGACAGAAAAGGTTAAGGGGGTTACCGTTTTTTTTTTTAACTTTCTCTCCTTTTCTCTCTTTCCTTGGCTTGGATTCATTCGGCCCCATTCAGCCAACTGTTTTAAGACGTTTATCCCTATCCAGGTGATCGCTCGCCAGCATTGTATGGAGAAATCCGGCTTCGCCTGAAAAATGTTTCTATCTAAAAATTTACAAATTTAGCTTGCTGTCAAAACAAAGATACACCGTACTGTATATATGCTGGCTGGCTACCGCTCGCCAGGAAAATATTGACACCTGGATGGGGGTAAACGTATTAAAACAGTAGGCTGAATGGGGCCGAATGGATACAAGCCAAAGAGAGAGGGAGAGAAAGAGAAAAAAAGCGAGGTGGGCTCCCTTAAGGTTGACCAGAGTGCACGTGAACTCCAGGGAGGCACATGACTCGGGTAACGGCATTAACTCCAACAGGTATTAATACTTTTATTACAAACACCGCGAACGAAAAGGATTGTTATTTCTAAAGAAGAGAGGAGTTGGTTAGATAATACATAATAGCATTAGACCAAAGAGGAATGAATATATATATATATATACAATGTGTGTGTGTGTGTGTGTGTGTATGTATACTGTATGTCCGAACTACATTTTATAGTTATAACCTTTAACTTTGGGGGAGCAAGCCCTATTTTGTATTTTGTTAGGGTGAACATCTTACATTTCAAAATAGTTCTTGATGCTTTAGGGCGCTTATGACTAACTATATGTAGCTAGAATTATGTTTGATATGCAATAAATGGCGTTGTACAATATATGTTATTGGTAATAGGAATGTGGTCTAGAAATATAATAGTTTTTTAATGCGTGTATATGAAATTATACAGAATGGATAAACAGTAACCCCTGAAAATGGTCGATGAATTCCATAGAGGACGATTTAAGTACCGTAATCGGATTTAGGAAAAACTGCGGAAATTATTTATGAATTGAAATGTTCAGCAAATCATGTTTACAAAAATAGGGATTTTCCACAATAGCGAATGCAAGCTGGGAGTAGGAGGAGGAGGGGGGGGGGGGAGGAGGAGGAGAAGAAGGAGAAGAAGAAGAAGAAGAAGAAGAAGAAGAAGAAGAAGAAGAAGAAGAAGAAGAAGATACAATAAGTTAAAAAGGTATATCAGATAATGAATGCACCAACTTTATATACCGGTACCTTAGACCTTTTTTTATTTTTCATGGTGTTGAGTACCCGTTCTGTTCAATAAGACGAAAGGATATCCTATTGGTAAGGTTTAAGAATATGACTCGATGCATTTCGATTAATCAAGACGACACCACAGAGGAAAATAAACAAAGATAGGACAATGCACAAGACAAATATACAGAAGACACATCGCCGTTTTCTACAGGTTAGAAATATATACAGTACAGAAACATAATGACGTAAGAAAGAAAATGCCAAAATATAAAGAAGCCGTGTAAAAAGCAATGAAAATGTACAAATGTAAGACAAAAATAATGTAAACAAATATAAATTAAAATAAGCTAAAACAAAATAAAGACAAATGAAGTTAAACAAACTGTGATTCTTTCTGCATGTTTCCCCCTCGGTTCTGTAAGGCCACTCAACAAGCCCCTGTCGCTCCTGCCGGTCGGGGACTTCGGCTGCCTTAAGACGCCCCCCCCCCCGAATGCCAAGGACAATCCGATTTTCATAATGTTATTTCCATTACTGTATTGTGTGGCAAACGACTCTTAATCCGCCGCGTCTTGGCTTTACTCGGGTGCTGCTGGAGAGAGAGAGAGAGAGTGTGTGAGAGAGAGATTTTTTTTCTATGTGAATGAGGGAGACAAAAGGTATATCTGCCTGCATCGAGTGCCTCCCCCAGTTTTGAAAGAGTGAATGAGTGAGTGTGAGAGAGATAGAGTGTGTGTGTGTGTGTGTGTGTGTGGAGGGGGGGGGGGGGTAATACCGAGAGAGAATACTTAGTTGTGTCCCAGTGAAAAAATATTATTCACGATCGAGATGAGGTAATTCGGGACCCATATTTTTTAACACGACCAGCTCTCTCAGATTGTGGTGATATCTGGGGGTGCGGGTGGTGAGGAGTGGTGAAGGGTATGGTTCTTGTTATGACGGTGAATTGATGGTGAAGATAAGAGAATTGGTGATTGGAAATTTGCCGACGTATTGTGATTGGAGAGATTAACTGGTGGTTCTGATATTCCCCTAATCCCAGCATTAGTTAATATTTGTTATCGAATGAAAAATGGGCGTCGTGTCTATAGAATAGAAAAACTTTGAAAAGGGTTTACGGTAACTTAAATACAATTCCTCTCACCCACACCTTACCTAACCCAACCCCATTGTAATTTGTTATGATATATCCTACATGACTTCAAAGTGTGGTTAAAGTAATTCAAGTCTGGGAAATTAACATGTAGGTGAACAAGCTTGCGAGATAGTACTATAGATTTGAGATCGAACAGACTTGATTTGTGGATGAGGAGACTTGTTAGACTAACATATATTTAGTTGACCAGATTAGGCTAGTGGGCAGACATGTGCACAAAACCGCCAGATACAAGCTGACTACAGTGAATACAGATATAAGGGTGTGCTCAGAAGGAATATAATCTATTCACTTAATTAGGCCACAAATCTTGACCACTAACTTCCAGTAACTCAAAAGTGGCTAGAGATTTATGGGCTATACATTTCAATACCTTTGAGGATATTGACAGTTTGACGCTTTCGTAATGGTGGTCAACATTTCTGATATAATTACCAGTACAGTGAATAGACTACAGTAAGTGTGCAGTAGTAGAATGATAATGAACAAAATTGTGTGTGCTGCAAGGTGGATAAATATGAAACTTATGAATACATGTGGTACTCCAAAAGAAGGCTGTGTGCTGTAGTAGAATGATGATGACAAAATAGGGTGAGCTGTAAGGTAGATAAGAGAAGCCTATGTGCTATAGTAGAATGATGATGATAAAATAGGGTGAGCTACATCAGAAGAAGTAACACTAGCAGCAGCAGTGGGTGTGTAAGTATAATCAGCTTGTTGCGACGGGAAACTCCTTGTTACCGAATTGAAGGTCCCGCGGGGGCTTGGGGAGTGGCACCCTGGCACTCTGTCTGGTCCTCCCCCTCCTCCTCCACCACCCCTCACCACAGTTTTCATTCCTTGGTAGGGCAGGGGAAGGGGAGGATATTAGGAGGGGAGAGGGGTGAGGGTTGGTGGGGTATTGGAAGGGGGAATGGGGAGAGGGGTGGTCGGGTAATGGAAGGGGGAATGTTGGAAGGGGAGAGGGGTTAGTGTTGGTGGGGTATTAGAAGGGGGAATGGTGGGAGAGGAGAGGGGTGGTGGGGTATTGGAAGGGGGAATGGTGGGATGTTGGGAGGGGAGAGTGGTTAGTGTTGGTGGGGTATTGGAAGGGGGAATGGTTGGTAGGGGAGAGGGGTGAGGGTTGGTGGGATGTTGAGGGGGTTTATGGTTGGTGGGGTATTGGAAGGGAAATTGATGGGGTTATTGGGAGGGGATAGGGGAGGTTTAATTGGTAGGGTATGAAGAGAAGAGGGGAGGGAGGGGTTATGATATGATGTTGAAAGGGGTGACTGGGTAATGATAAAGGAATTGGCGGGGTATTCGGAGGTGAAGAGAGGAAGACGGGTGTGATAAAGACCAATAATGCTAAATGAAGACAGGAGCGAAGGGGAGGGTTGATATGAAGCAATAGATGGTTGGGTATTGGCTGGATATTCGGAGAGGAAGGGATAGTGGATTGATGGGGTATACAGAGAGGAGGGAATATAATTGGCGGGGTATCGAGAGGGTATGAGTTGAGTTAATATACTGTATAAGGGGACACATATAATGTATACCGTGAGAGGCGATTCTACTGCTCTATATACATATTTGGGTTACCGGTATAGCGTTAGTTGAGGAGTGTTTGACATCGTTTGAGGTAATTGCAACATGCAAACATTGACACATGCAAACATTTATGCTGGTTAGTTTTTATACTGAAGTATATATATATATATATATATATATATATATATATATATATATATATATATATATATATAGAACACATGTGAACGATAGTTGAAATTTCGAAATCAATGATTAAAAGAGAAGTATAATCAGAGGAATAGGGGAATACACTAGATAGGTACCGGTAGTATAGAGCTTATCGATGGCAAGGAGGACAATGATAAACTAGGCTGAAGATAAAGTGTAATATAGAAAAGAGGCATAGGAGGCAAGACAAAAGATAGTATAACATAATCACACAACGATAATGGAGACTAGTATCGAGATAGGTCATTTACAACAGAGAAATAAGAGACTATTAATACAAGTGAAATAGCATACGAAAAAGTTTAATGACCATAAGAAAATTCACCAACAAAAAAGTAACGGTATATGATAAGGAAGAGGAAAAAAGAGAATAGGAGAACAGGAAAAATATATAGATACTTTAGATAAACAAAATATATAGATACTTTAGATAAACAAAATAGAAGAGAAAATAAAATATAGAAAGACACATAACAAAAGTCACCACAACCAGGACAAACGACAGAAAACAGCAGCGTCTGAAGGAGGGGGGGGGGGGGAGGGTTGACTGGAGGTGGAGGAGGAGGGGGGGAGGGGGAAGTCCTAGGGAGGGGGGTCTAATCGGCTTTATGTGCACTTTTCCAGCCACTTCCCGCCTCACCACTATTACATTATGCAGCAACCTCAACCCCCCCCCCCCTACCTACCTACCCCCTTCTCTCTCTCTCTCTCTCACCTAACCTAACCTAACCTATCTTACCTTACCTCGCCTTACTTTACATAACCTAACCTTACCATAACTTACCTTCCCTTCCCTACCCTACTTACCTACCTACTTACCTAACCTATCCTAACCCACCTTACCTTACCATACTTAACCTTACCCTACCTACCTACTTTACCTAACTTACCTTGCCTCACCTAACCTTACCTACCCTACTTTACCAACCTACCTACCTAACCTACCTTACCTTACCTCACCTCACCTAACCTAACCTATCCTATCCTATCCTATGTTCCCTTACCTGACCTGACCTGACCTAACCTTACCTTACATAACCTAACCCTACCCTACCCTACCTTACCCTACCTTACCTACCTACCTACCTACCTACTTACCTAACCTAACCTATCTTACCATATATCACTTCACCAGACCTAACCTACTAACCCCTTCCCCCTGACCGTGACGACAGTGCTCCTCCCCCGCTCCTTGGACACGCTCCCAGTGCTGCCTGTCATGCTCCCTCTTCGGTCTGTGTGTCGGGCTGGGGCTGGGGCTGGGGCGGCGGCGGCACAGGCTTGGTGGTGGCCGCCGCTCAAACCACAGGCTTGTCACGATCTACACCCGGGGAAGTAAGCCGCTCAGCCTGGCTCTCTTATTATTATTGTCTTTGTTTGTTTCCTTTGTCTGCTCTCTCTATTATATTGCCGATGTTAAGACCTTTCACCCCATGTTTTGTCATTATTAAGACCTGTCATGCTATTAAAGTGTCGATTTTTTCCTGGCGAGAGATAACTAGCATGTAATTTAGGAGGAAGCGGCCTTCGGCTGGGACATTTATCTACCGAAAAATGTACAAATTTATCTCGAAGGGGTCTTGTTTTTTAAGATTGATGGGGGTCTAGGGAGCACACTAAAAAAAAACTAACCCCAGTTTGGTTATGATTTAGACTGGGAATCCTCTCATCCTCGTTGCTCTCTCCTCGTAGTCATATTTCTGTCCTTGGTCTGATCCCAGTATTATATTGTATTTGCTCTGTCCCTCACCCAAAACTCACCCAATAAATGCACCAGGCAGGGAGCGCATGGGCTGGCCTAACGCAAGCAGTGGGTGTTGTGTTTGTGCTTGTATTATGTGCCTCCGTGTCTGGGTTGGCTGTTTGTGATGCTTTCCCCGGTGACAGGTCAGTTGAACCAGTGCCACTTCAACCAGTGCCACTTTAACCAGTGCTAACTCAACCAGTGGCCACTTCAACCAGTGACCATTTCAACCAGTGACCATTTTAACCAGTAGGTTAGGTTAGGTTAGGTTAGGTTAGGTTAGGTTAGGTTAGGTAGGTTAGGTTAGGTTAGGTTAAGTTAGGTTACTGGTTGAGTTAGCACTGGTTAAAGTGGCACTGGTTGAAGTGGCACTGGTTCAACTGATATGGAACCGCTTTCCCCGGCGCGCTGTTAACCCGTTCAGTACCAGGGACGTCCTTTTCATCATATTCTGGCAACTATTAGACGATTGTATTCAGCTTAGGAAGGACCTCTACCAATAATACGGTTTCACACTATCTCAACCAACCCCTTTTAACTACCGCAGAACCTTCCTAAGTTGCATAATATCATCTAAATATAACCAGAACAAGATGTATCACACGTCGCAGGTACTCAAAGGGTTAAAGGTAAACAAACAGAGGCCCCGGGAAAATAATGCGACGTGCTGCAGGCTGATGTGTCCGTAAAAAGAGTTGTGTGATCGCAGCAGGAAAAGTGTGATGTTTAGCGGGTTATGTGCTGATAAAAGTGGCCGGTAGTTTCACCGCTAAGTACATCTGCTTATATTGTGAAGTGTAGTACTGTAGGTTTAAGGGAACATTGGATGTTTTTTTTGGTCTATTAATTCATTTATTCATATATTGTATAGTTTCCTCGCTAGACCCTCATCAAACTTAGATACAACAAAAAATAGACCTCCCTTCGAGATAAATTTCTATATTTGTCGGTAGAAAAATTTCCCGGCCAAAGGTCGGTTTCTCTTAAAATTCCTGGCTCGCTTTCGCTCGCCAGGAAAAGTTCGACACCTAAATGGCACGAAAGTCTTAACATTTACAACGAAATGGGCGAAAGGTGTTAAAATCGACAAACAAATGGGCCGAACGTCTTAAAATCTAAAAACTAATGGGGCTAAACACGAGGGAGAAAGGAGTCCAGAAAAACGACCCATCTCCCCTTAAGGGATGGCAGAGAGGTATCCTGACAGCTATATAGTCTATTTGCTGTAAGTAGGCAAGAAATCATGACCTAACCTTTGCAACTCAAAAACGACTAGAGTAATCGAGCTATTATTCCTACCATTTGAGAAGAGCCAGTCAAGGAATAGATTTGGAAATAAACAGCCAATTTGCTCTAGCCCTTTTTGAGTTACAGAAGATAGAGGACATGGTATCTCGCCTACTTACAGCGAATAGACTACAGTTCATGTGTTGAGTGGTACTTGAAAAGTAGAGTGACCTGATGAAGCTATCTGCGAAACGTTGTCAATAAAGTGCTCTTCCTCAGATGGTGTTTTTTATCCACTACAGTTCATGTTACGATAAGCTAAAGTGTACGTTCAAGTAAGGTGAGGTTATATCAAGTTCAGTCGTGTTAAAGGTTTGGTTAAGCTTAGGCTAGGTTAGATGCGAGTTGGAGGAACGAAATGACTAGTGGGCGAATTGTCTGTCGATGAATACGCTCGTTTGTTGACTTGACGTATGTTGTGATAGCCGGAGAGTTGGTATGGAGTGGGGAATGTTTGTGACGGATGGTGATGTGTCGGAAGATATGATAATAATGTCTTGTGTCTCATGTGATAGTAGGAGTTGTGCTACTGAAGGAGGAATGTTTAGGATGTCAACCTTAGTAAGAGACGAGGACGTGAGCCTTCTTTCATTTTGACCCTTAGTAGATTTTATTCAGTTTAGGGAGGACTTGTGGGTGTGGGTGGGTGAGTTATTTGAGTTTTTACCCCTCTTGACTCCTAGGGTGCTTTCCATGCCCGAGTAAATCTTATAGCGTTAGCCAGAATAAAGGTAAGAGGAGTCTCCGAATATTCAAAGGGTTAAAGAACAATAAATATAATACATTATTATGTCGGTGGTTGAGTTAATCAACCAGTACACCATTTCGACCACTAGATTTCAACCAGTACTTTATTTCAACCAGTATTGTATATCAACCAGTACTGCATTTCAACCAGTTCTGTATTTCAACCAGTACCAGTACTGTCAAGCAACTTTAGGCTAGGGTAAGACTTTATTACCTCCGCTAACGAAGTTGGAGGAGGTTATGTTTTTGCCTCCGTTTGTCTGTCTGTTTGCCCGTTTTTTTTTTTTTTTTTTTTTTTTTTTTTTTTTTTTTTTTTTTTTTCTATATTCCAACTTACTTCCTCTCGGGCATAGGCTGAGAGCCTTAACATTCACCGCTTTACAATGAACAGTGAAGCCCGTGAGGTCTTGTTCCAGTCTAGGGAGTGAGACATGTGAAGCACGTAGAGTACAACGAGCACCTGCCATCTTGCCTTCACATGAGGCACGGTGCTCACTCATGGCCCGAAACGACCCCATCTCTGAAGCCATCTCGTTCCCGTGCTTCACTGTCTCACCCCCTACACTCGGACTCTCACACTTACACACACACAACGCCACCTGTTGAGCAGATAACTCACCAGGCATTGCACCCCTATAGCATATTTTGAATATGGGAATATTCATACAGTGCTATTTAATCAGGGAACAATGAGGGTATTTTATTGACGTTTCGGTGGGCTTGTGGTAATGCACTGATACTAGGTACAGCACAAATTCCATCCCAATAATATCTTCCCATTGATACATCGGGATTTGAACCCGGGACCTTTGGATTACCAGGCCAGTGGCAAGACCACTCCACCACACCTCCCCTGTTTGTCTGTATAACCAAGATATCTCAATCAATTATAAACAGATGTTCACGATATTTGGTGGGCAGCTAGGATATCCGCGAAGACGTGATTCAATATATAGGTCCAGAGGTGATTGGTAGAGCGCGTATCTCTGCCAGCGTAGGCGGCTCACAAAGATACGGACCGATTTTAACGAAATTTGGTGGACAGATAATATATGCGCCAAGGAAGTTATGCCACTTAGTAGGCGATCGGTAGAGCGCATACCTCCGTCAACATAGTCTGAGGTATGCGCTCTACTGTGGGCCTCTCTAGTGTTGGTAATGGTTACCTTGATATTGGCACTGGTTGGTTTTTCCTGATTTAAGGGGAGACTGGCCGTTTGTTTGGTCTATTAATTCTTTTATTCATATGTTTTTTTAGTTTCCTCCCTAGATCTCCATCAAGCTTAGAAAAACACGCCCTAGACCCCCCTTCAAGATAAATTTGTACATTTTTCGGTAGAAAAATGTTCCGGCCGAAGGCTGGTGGCTGGTTCCTCTTAAAATTGCAGGCTCGCTACCGCTCGCCAGGAAATAATCGACACCTAAATGGCACGAAAGGTCTTAAAATTGACAACGAAATGGGGCGAAAGGTGTTAAAATCGCCAAACTAATGAGCCGAACGTCTTATAATCTCAAAACTAGTGGGGCTAAACATTAGGGAGAAGGGGGTCCAGAAAAACGTTCTGCCTCCCTATAATTGGTTTACTATCGAGTTATCGTTGAATCTGGCGGATGGAGTATTATTATCAGGGTATCGAACCGGGTTTTGTTTTATTTGTTTTTAAAGACTTGAATGCATATGAGAAGGAATACAGGCCAATTAACATGCTCTAGCAATGTTTTGGCTTTTCCATCCCTTCCAAAGATATAATTTGAATTATAAACCATAACTTTATCTTCACTACTACACTAATATAGCCTCGAAATTATGGACTCCGCTTTCGTTTGACACCCTGAAGTCTTGGTGGTGTAGTGGTTAAGGTGTCTAAAATCTGTGTGTGTGTGTGTGATAACCCAGGTTCGAATCCCGGTGGATCACATACTGTATATGCTTTCATTAATTTCATTGGAGGTGTTTGGTGGTGTGATGAAATAAATACAAAATATATTCATTATGCATTGTTTTGTTATTGAGTAAGGCATGTTTATGAGGTGGGTGATGCGCCTGTGAATATGGTATGATGTGTTGACGTCGATTGCGGTGATTATGTCTTAGCATTACGGTGGGAATGTTGATGATGATTGATGGTGGGGTCTGGTGGAAGGTATATATTATGTCACAGTATCTCGGGTCTTAAGGGAGCCCACCTCGTTTTTTTTTTTTTTTTTTTTATCTTTCTCTCCCTCTCTCTTTGTCTTTTATCCATTCGGCCCCATTCAGCAAACTGTTTTAAGACTTTTACCCCATTCAGGTGTCAATATTTTTCTGGCGAGCGGTAGCGAGCCAGCATGTATATATTTTTGTTTTGACAGCAAGCTAAATTTGTACATTTTTCGATAGAAAAATATCTCCGGCGAAGCCGGATTTCTCCATACAATGCTGGCTCGCTATCGCTCCGAAATCGACACCTGGATGGGGATAAACGTCTTAAAACAGTTGGCTGAATGGGGCCGAATGGATACAAGCCAGGGAAAGAGAGAAAAAGAGTAGTAGTGGATCCAGTCGTTTATTGGGGTATTTGATTGTTTGTGTTTGTAGTGATATCTATGATGCTAGGATGTGTACTGTATGTGAATGTGAACTATTGTGTGTGTGTGTGTGTGTGTGTGTGTGTGTGTGTGTGTGTGTGTGTGTGTGTGTGTGTGTGTGTGTGTGTGTGTGTGTGCTAATAACGAGTCGCGAGGTCTTGTTAGGGTTCATTGAAGGTTTACTACAGCCCGGCATAATAAAACTAAAAGACCCCCTGCTGAAGTGAAGGGGTGTGATTGGTGCAACAGTGATGGGGTGAAGGTTGGGGTGAGAGGTTTATAGCTTGGACGTCCTTTTCATTTATTCTGGCTACCGTACTATTACATGATTTTATTCAACTTAAGACAGACCTCTAGAAAATACAAGGCGCAATTAACTTTCGACCACTAGCTTTCAACCAGTACTGTATTTCAACCAGTGCAGTATTATATGTCAACCAGTACTGCATTTCAACCAGTACGGTATTTCAACCAGTATTGTTTGTCAACCAGTACTGCATTTCAACCAGTACTGTATTTCAACCCGTTCTGTATTTCAACCAGTATTGTATTTCAACCAGTACTGCATTTCAACCAGTTCTGTATTTCAACCAGTTCTGTATTTCAACCCGTTCTGTATTTCAAGCAGTATTGTATTTCAATCAGTACTGTAGTTCAACCAGTTCTGTATTTCAACCAGTTCTGTATTTCAACCAGTTCTGTAGTTCAACCAGTACTGTATTTCAAGCAGTTCTGTAGTTAAACCAGTTCTGTATTTCAAGCAGTATTGTATTTCAACCAGTTCTGTATTTCAACCAGTTCTGTAGTTCAACCAGTTCTGTATTTCAACCAGTTCTGTATTTCAACCAGTTCTGTATTTCAAGCAGTATTGTATTTCAACCAGTTCTGTATTTCAACCAGTTCTGTATTTCAAGCAGTATTGTATTTCAACCAGTTCTGTATTTCAAGCAGTATTGTATTTCAACCAGTACTGTATTTCAACCAGTACTGTAGTCAACCAGTTCTGTATTTCAACCAGTTCTGTATTTCAAGCAGTACTGTATTTCAACCAGTACTGTATTTCAACCAGTTCTGTAGTTCAACCAGTTCTGTATTTCAACCAGTTCTGTATTTCAAGCAGTATTGTATTTCAACCAGTTCTGTATTTCAACCAGTTCTGTATTTCAAGCAGTATTGTATTTCAACCAGTTCTGTATTTCAAGCAGTATTGTATTTCAACCAGTACTGTATTTCAACCAGTACTGTAGTCAACCAGTTCTGTATTTCAACCAGTTCTGTATTTCAAGCAGTACTGTATTTCAACCAGTACTGTATTTCAACCAGTTCTGTATTTCAACCAGTTCTGTATTTCAACCAGTTCTGTATTTCAACCAGTACTGTATTTCAAGCAGTATTGTATTTCAACCTGTACTGTATTTCAACCAGTACTGTAGTCAACCAGTACTGTAGTCAACCAGTTCTATATTTCAAGCAGTATTGTATTTCAACCAGTACTGTATTTCAACCAGTACTGTAGTTCAACCAGTTCTGTATTTCAACCAGTTATGTAGTTCAACCAGTTCTGTATTTCAACCAGTTCTGTATTTCAAGCAGTATTGTATTTCAACCAGTTCTGTATTTCAACCAGTTCTGTATTTCAAGCAGTATTGTATTTCAACCAGTTCTGTAGTTCAACCAGTTCTGTATTTCAAGCAGTATTGTATTTCAACCAGTACTGCATTTCAAGCAGTATTGTATTTCAACCAGTTCTGTATTTCAACCAGTTCTGTATTTCAAGTAGTACTGTATTTCAACCAGTTCTGTATTTCAACTAGTACTGTACTTCAAGCAGTATTGTATTTCAACCAGTTCTGTATTTCAACCAGTTCTGTATTTCAAGCAGTACTGTATTTCAAGCAGTATTGTATTTCAACCAGATCTGTATTTCAACCAGTTCTGTATTTCAACCAGTATTGTATTTCAACCAGTTCTGTATTTCAACCAGTATTGTATTTCAACCAGTACTGTATTTCAACCAGTTCTGTATTTCAACCAGTAGGCTACTGTATTTCAACCAGTATTGTATTTCAACCAGTACTGCATTTCAACCAGTACTGCATTTCAACCAGTACTGCATTTCAACCAGTACTGCATTTCAACCCGTTCTGTATTTCAACCCGTTCTGTATTTCAACCAGTATTGTATTTCAACCAGTACTGCATTTCAACCAGTTCTGTATTTCAACCAGTACTGCATTTCAACCAGTACTATTTTAACTACCCCCGATCCTTCCCAAGCTGTATAAAAACTTGTAAATGTAAATGGCCTAAAATACGGAAAGGGTTAAAAGGAACTGATAAATTTAATAGGTATCGTTTATTGAGGAGGGTGTAATTACTACCCATAATTAAGGTAGCTTATTGTACTCTGATTTGTGTAAGGATCATTCTTATTGGCATTGTTGTTATTACTGTTGTTATTGATATTTATTATTATTATTATTATTATTATTATTATTATTATTATTATTATTATAATATGATTGATTATTAATATTTAGTATTATTATTTTATTTTTGTAGTTGTATTGTTATTATTATTCTAGTAGTAGTAGTAATGGTAGTAGTAGTAGTAGTAGTAGTAGTATGAGGGAAGGGAGGGTGAATAGTGTGAGGGTGTAGGGTGAGGTAGATAATTATAGGCGAGGTTGAGAGTGAGGATGGGGTAAAGTCAATAGAGTGAGGTTGTCAAGGGTGCAGGGTGAGGTAGATTTACACCATGTTAAGGAGGGTCACCATTTTTTTTTTTTATTTGCTCTACTTTTCTCTCTTTCCCTGGCTTGTATCCATTCGGCCCCATTCAGCCAACTGTTTTAAGACGTTTATCCCATCCAGGTGTCGATATCTTCCTGGCGAGCGATAGCGAGCCAGCATTGTATGGAGAAATTCGGCTTCGCCGGAGACATTTTTCTATCGAAAAATTTAAAAATTTAGCTTGCTGTCAAAACAAAGATATATATATATATATATATATATATATATATATATATGTATGCTGGCTCGCTACCGCTCGCCAGGAAAATATTGACGCCTAGATGGGGGTAAGCGTCTTAAAACAGTAGGCTGAATGGGGCTAAAGAGAGAGGGAGAGAAAGAGAAAAAAAGCGAGGTGGGCTCCCTTAAGGATGAGGGAAGGGTGATTATAAGAGCTAATAGGGTGAAAAGCGTGTGAAGTGTTTGCCGATATATATATATAGACCAGTATACACGAAGTACAGTCGGCCAGATAAGTCATGGCGCGGCACCAAGTATATTTCGATCAATAATGGGTATCAGTACTATCTTAGCATTTATTCATCGTTTCGAGTGAGATGTACAAGCATGTTCCTATCTTAACACACCCTATTCAACATCTGGCAGACATTAATACACCACACAGCGAGCAAAGCGTAATAACAGCGGAGCCACAATTTGGCCAACCGTACACATAACCAATAGGATACGAAAGAAATTGACGAAGTTGAAAGGACGAGGGTATTTAAGGGGAGTGACCTGCTTTTTGTTATTTCTGTCCTTTTCTCTCTTTCTCTGGCTTGTATCCATTCGGCCCCATTCAGCCATCTTCCTGGCGAGCGATAGCGAGCCAGCATTATATGAAGAAATCCAGCTTCGCCGGAGAAATTTTTCTATCTAAAAATGTACAAATTTGCTTGCTGAGATGGACATACAGGCGTTTAATTAAGGGAACATGGGCTGGTTTTCTGGACCACTTTCTCCCTCCTGTTTAACCCCATTAGTTTTCAGATGTTAAGATGTTTGCCCCATTAGTTAGTCGAATTTAAGACCTTTCGCCCCATTTCTTCGTCAATATTTAGACCTTTCGTGCTATTTAGGTGTCGATTTTTTCCCTGGCGAACGATAGTGAGCCTGTAATGTTGGAAGAACCGAAATTTTTCTACCGAAAAATGTACAAATTAATCTAGAAGAGGGTTCTAATGGATGTTTTTTAAATTTGATGGAGGTCTTTGGAGGAAACTAGAAAAATATGTGCAAACATGGCCCAAAAAGTGAACCATCCCCCCTTAAAAGGTGAGGGAAGAGTGTGATTGCAAAGTGTAAAGCCAATAAGGTGAGGTAGAAATTGACGAGGTTGAAAGGGTGTGAGGGGAGGGTGAAAATCCTTAGGGGTGATCGTGGTGTGTGGGGTGCACGGGACAGAGGGTGTGTGTCTGTCTGTGTGTGTATGTGTGTGTGCAGGTAATCAATACACAACACGTGTAGAGTCACCTGGTGGTGGTGCTACCTGGATAATCACGACAATGCTGCTGCTGTTGTTGTTGTTCCATACTCACTCGTTTACTACTACCCTACACACACACACACACACACACGGCCACACACACACACACACACACACACACACACACACACACACACACATACCTGAATACGTTCTGTCCACACCTGTACAGATTTGTTTCATTTTAACGTCTTCAATCGGAGATGTTCGTGAATAATAGTGAAGTGTTGTGTGGAGAATTAATGCTTATCCTCACCTGTTTGTCACCACTATATTTACCAGTAAGTTATGTAATTTATCTTTTTCTTAAACCCGGTACCACTTTATTTACAGCGTACTGGCATTCCTTTTCCCCAGTATCAGAAACGTCCACCATTTTATGTTTCGGTATATCTGGGTGTGTTTTGGGCATTCGTTGTGGGAGGTCGAGATCAGCGGGCCGGAACAGTGATGGTCAGGAGGCGTGAACCCCTCAATAAAACCATGAGTCTCCGTTCCTTTCACCTCATTCCACCTTCTGTTCCTTTCACCTCATTCCACCTTCTGTTCACCCGTGGCTCCGTGTTTTATTTGGCTTGGTTCTGACGTTCTTTTAAGGGGCTATTTTTTTTTTTTTTTTTTTGGTCTATTAATTTATTTATATATATATATATATTTAATTTTCGTCGTTAGACCTCCATCAAACTTAGAAAAACACCCTCTAGACCCCCCTTCAAGATAAATTTGTACATTTTTTTTGTAGACAAATGTCCCGGCGGTTCCTCTTAAAATTACATACTCGCTATCAATCGCCAGGAAGAAATCGACACCTAAATGACACGAAAGGTCTTAAAATTGACAACGAAATGGGTCGAAATGGGTCAAAATCGCTAAACTAATGGGCCGAACGTCTTAAAATGTCAAAACTAATGGTGTTAAACATGAGGGAGAAACGGGACCATAAAAAGGGCCCATCTCCCCAGTCCGGCCCTTACCCCTGCGCCCTTTGTCACCCAGTTCTCCTCCCTGGTGAGTTTGGTGTCTGGGTGGGAGTCATGGAGGAGCAGAGGTACAGTCGCGCTAATAGTCATGTCTCGGCACCAAGTATGTTTTGATCAATAATTAGTACCGGTATCGGCAATATCCAAGCTTCATTTCTTCATATCGAGTGAATTATACAAACATGTTCCTACACCTACCCACCCTATTCAACAGCTGACAGACATTAATACAGTACAGAGCAAGCCAAACGTAATGACAGCTGGGACATGACTTATTAGCGCGACCGTACAGTCACTTCTAAAAATGTGTGGACCCCCTTATGCATTTCTTTATGCAATTGACCACTTGCGAGTTTCAGGCTATAAGGCAGTTGGAGCCATAGATATCGATATTAAACAGAAATACAATAATAATGTAGGTTTATGATGGGTAAAAGGTATGTTGAATTGGGTTTTATGTATTTATTAATGTACAGTCGAGGTTAATAAGTGTTGTCAAATATTTCACAAAGTTTCGGACACTGACTAATACTTTGAGGGATAATCACTTTTCCCAGTAACAATAAAGATACCAATAACACTTTTTTGAGCGAAAACCACTGGAATCTTTGACAACACTTAATACCCCCGATTGTACTACGACCGTATTTTAGCTCGCAATTCTGCTAAATATCGATGTCTACAGCTCCAACTTCCTTATGGTCATAATGAAACTTGCAAGTCGGCAAATATAAGTACCTGAACTGATTTGTTTGGATTGACCTTGCGTTTCAATAAATAGTATATACCTTTTTGTAGTTGACGTGCGGGCAATTATAGGCCCTAAAACTGTATCCAGAGATATACTTCCATAGTTAGAAATAGGTATAGGTGAGGTCCACGAATTGTTATGAGCGACTGTACAGGCAGATTCAACAGTTCGCCGACCAGCTTGATGATAGTTTGGCTAAAATCGATTGGGAAACTGCATTGATTTGGCGTAGCTGTGACAGTCAATGAATACAGGTAAGGGTGATTGCAACCACACCGACTACTGTTAAGGGGGAAGGGGTTATGTTTTGGTCGATTATTTCATATATATATTATGGGCCTGAGCATAATTATAAACGGATAGATAGATAGATTATTTTTGTAGTTTCCTCCCTAGACCTCCATCAAACTTTAATTTTTTTTTTTTTATTAGATCCCCCTTCTAGGCCTATATTAATTTGTACATATTTTTCGATAGAAAAATTTCCCGGCCAAAGGCCGGTTCTTCCAAAATTACAGGCTCACTGTCATTCGCTAGGAAAAAAATCGACACCTAAGTGGCACAAAAGGTCTTAATATGGACAACAAATGGGACGAAAGGTCTCAAAATCGCCAAACTAATGAAACCAACGTATTCAAATATCAAAACTAATGGGGCTAAACATGAGGGAGAAGGGGATCCAGAAAAAGCGACTTCCCTTCCCCTTAAGATATGAGCCTGGCAATTAACCAGACTATGGAGACCTTATTGTGACAGATACTTATGCGGGCGACTGTACGTGGAGGTGTGACTTGAATGTAAGGGGAGATGGGCCGTGTTTTCTGGTCCCCCTTCTTCCTCATGCTTAGCCCCATTAATTTTCAGATTTATATGACGTTCGGCTCATTAGTTTGGCGATTTTAAGACCTTTCGTCCTATTTCATTGTCAATATTAAGACTTTTCGCGTCATTTAGGTGTCGATTTTTTTCCTGGCGAGCGATAGCCAGCCTGTAATCAAAGAGGAACCGGCCTTCGGCCGGGAAATTTTTCTATCGAAAAATTTACAAATTTATCTTGAAGGAGGGTCTGGGGGGGGGGGGGGGGGGTTTAAAGTTTGATGGAGGTCTAGGGAGGAAACAACAAAAACGTGATAAACATATATCCAAATTAGCAAATAAATACCGGCTTCCCCTTAATACGCTTGAGGATGTGTGTTTTGTTTGAGGGGGAGTTTATCCATGCTTCCATTTGTATCTTTTAACTAATTACCACGTCACTGAGTTGCGACAGCCTCAATAAAACCCTCGATGACAAACTACAGGATAGTACAAGGCAGTTCAACTAAATGTAATATAATAACTACTATAAATTACTTTACATTAAATTAAAAATATTGTGTCGATACTGCACGAATGTAATTAAATATATTTTGTCGATACTGCACGCATGTAGGTGAGATAAACAGACGAATGGCGGGTGGTGCCAAACACAGAAACCATCCCTATCTCGAGTGGAATACAAACACACAAACCATCCCTATCTCGAGTGGAATACAAACACACAAACCATCCTTATCTCGAGTGGAATACAAACACACAAACCATCCCTATCTCGAGTGGAATACAAACACACAAACTATCCCTATCTCGAGTGGAATACAAACACACAAACCATCCTTATCTCGAGTGGAATACAAACACACAAACCATCCCTATCTCGAGTGGAATACAAACACACAAACCATCCCTATCTCGAGTGGAATACAAACACACAAACCATCCCTATCTCGAGTGGAATACAAACACAAACCATCCTTATCTCGAGTGGAATACAAACACACAAACCATCCCTATCTCGAGTGGAATACAAACACACAAACCATCCCTATCTCGAGTGGAATACAAACACACAAACCATCCCTATCTCGAGTGGAATACAACCACACAAACCATCCCTATCTCGAGTGGAATACAAACACACAAACCATCCCTATGTCGAGTGGAATACAAACACACAAACCATCCCTATGTCGAGTGGAATACAAACACAGAAACCATCCCTATCTCGAGTGGAATACAAACACAGAAACCATCCCTATCTCGAGTGGAATACAAACACAGAAACCATCCCTATCTCGAGTGGAATACAAACACACAAACCATCCCTATCTCGTGTGGAATACAAACACACAAACCATCCCTATCTCGAGTGGAATACAAACACACAAACCATCCCTATCTCGTGTGGAATACAAACACTCAAACCATCCCTATCTCGAGTGGAATACAAACATACAAACCATCCCTATCTCGAGTGGAATACAAAATTTCACAAAGCCCAGAGAGCGAGAGTGAGAGAGCCTGGACCCGCCGGAATCAATACAAAATGAACGAAGAACGGGGGGCGCTGCGAACGTCCACTCCGGCCGTCAAAGGTACCGCTGTAAAGGGACGCCCGCCTGCTATTTCCTCGAATTCTGATAACTGTCGTCGTTGAGCGATATTGGAATTACACGACTCAGGAACGAAGCGGGCGCCGGGGCAGGCAGGCATATACGGACACACGGGTAAGGGAGGTGGCAACATACACAGGACCCGTGTTATCAATACAACACGGACTTCCTATTCCGTACGGTGAAGCTTTTTCCGACACATTCCGATTGGTAACTTTATTCTATTGACAACGTTTCGCACATAGCTTTATCAGGCCTAGCTATATGCGAAACGTTGTCAATAAAGTTCTCCTCCTCACATGGTGTTTATATTCATTACGACTAATTTTCTAAGTACCGGTATATTTTTATCAATTGTATTCTGTGGACATTTACGGATGGACTCTTCTGTATTGGTATCGGCAACTAGACGGAAGGTGGATTATTATGGCCGGACAAACTCCAATTCAGGAGATGCTAGACCCGAGTTGCAGACACAAGTTGCCAGAGAAAACCATCATGTGAATCCCGGGTATCAGAAATAGAGTTAGGCAGGCATACAGACAGAAACACACAGACGAGGCAGGCAGACAGACAGACAGACACACACAGACAGACAGACGAGGCAGGCATACAGACACACACACACAGACGAGGCAGGCATACAGACACAGACGAGGCAGGCAGACAGACACACAGACAGACGAGGCAGGCAGACAGACAGACACACACAGACAGACGAGGCAGGCATACAGACAGACACAGACGAGGCAGGCAGACAGACACACACAGACAGACGAGGCAGGCATACAGAGACACACAGACGAGGCAGGCAGGCAGACAAACACACACACAGCCAGACGAGGCAGGCATACAGACACACACACACACACACACAGACGAGGCAGGCAGACACACACAGACAGACGAGGCAGGCAGACAGACAGACACACACAGACAGACGAGGCAGGCATACAGACACACACACACACAGACAAGGCAGGCATACAGACAGACAGACGAGGCAGGCATACAGACACACAGACACAGACGAGGCAGGCATACAGACACAGACGGGGTTCACGTTACCAATACAACACTGCCTTCATGCTTGTAATTCTACTCGTCGATTATTTCCAGGCGTGTCGAAGCGGCCGTATTGGAAGGGTGTTGAAATGAAGTTTGTACATTTATCTGTGTATCTTCGCAATACATTTCGAGATGAAACTTGGTCAGTATCTTTATTGTTACTTGAATAGAACGATCAAGGTAACTTATACTTAATATGTAAATAACATATACGCCTTTTGATTTCTAGAGGACCTTTCTAAGACGTGTAAAAGTTTGCCAGAACTAAATTTAAAGTACCGGTACGTCATGATATGGAATGGTATAATTATTCAGCTATTATAAGTGTTTGTATTCATATATTAGTTACGAAAACCTAGTAGTAATTATGAGGTAGAGACATGGCAGTTTCAGTCGTCCCGCTGTTGTCGTTGCCCAATATACACATGGGTTGCCGTTCTGTGTGTGTGACGTCCCTTGTTCTTACCCATGGGCGCTCTGGCACTTTTGACGGAGGGACCAGCTGGGTAGATTTTCAGGTGTCGGGGAAATTGGTATAGTAGTTTAGTGTGTGTGTGTGTGATTGTGTGTGTGTGTGTATGAGAGAGTGTGAGTGGGAGTGGGGGTGGGGGAGTCATGTGTGTGTATGTGCACTGTGCAGGTATATACAGTATAATGTTATCCAGTGTTTGTATGTAAGCGTGCATGCGTCCGTGTAGCTGTTTGTTTGTTTCGGTGGCAGTATATATGTGTTTGCGTGTGTCGCTATCTGTGTGTGTGTGTGTGTTTGTGTGTGTAGCTATGTGTGCGTGGCTCAAAAACTCATATTCCCACCTGAACGCCCGAAAGCCTGGACACTAGGCAGTTAGTGTGGGTGACCCTTCAGTAAACAGTGAGTGGACAACCCCCAAGCAGTGGTGCGGTGTGTGTGTGTGTGTGGGGGGGGGGGGGGGACTATAGTTTTGTCCTTATACACCCCCCTATTACCACTTAAGGGGAGATGGCTCGTTTTTTCTGGTCCCCCCTTCTTCCTCATGCTTAACCCCATTAGTTTTCAGATTTTATGACGTTCGCCTCATTTGTTTGTCGATTTTAAAAACTTTCGTCCCACTTCTATATCAATATCAAGACCTGTGCCAATTAAGTGTCTATTTTTTCATGGCGAGCGATACCGAGCCTTTAATATAACGGGTACGAATAGGCTGGTTTCTCTTAAAATTACATGCTCGCTATGGCTCGCCAGGACAAAATCGGCACCTAAATGGCACGAAAGTTCTTGATATTGATATAGAAATGGGACAAAATGTTTTAAAATCGACACACTAATGGGGCGAACGCCTTTAAATCTGAAAACTAATGGGGCTAAGCATGAGGAAGAAGGGGGACCAGAAAACCGGTCCATCTCCCCTTAAGTGGCGTATCATGTGGCCACTCTATCAGAATACATATATTATTTTAGAAGTGCGAGCTGTAGTCTATTCGCTGTAAGTTGGCGAAAAATCATGACTTCTATCTTTTGTAACTCAAAAAGTGATAGACCAATTTGGCTGTAAATATCCACATCTATTTCTTGACTGACTCTTCCCAAATAGTAGACATATTAGCTCGATTACTCTAGTCGTTTTGGAGTTACAGAAGCTAGAGGTCTTGATTTCTCGCTAACTTACAGCGAATAGACTATACCTGACCTGACATCACAGCTAACCCGAGTCATAGCTATTATACCTAACCTGATCTCACAGCTAACCCAAGTCATGGCTATTATACCTAACCTGATCTCACAGCTAACTCGAGTCATAGCTATTATACCTAACCTGATCTCACAGCTAACTCAAGTCATAGCTATTATACCTAACCTGATCTCACAGCTAACTCGAGTCAAAGCTATTATACCTAACCTGATCTCACAGCTAACTCGAGTCATAGCTATTATACCTAACCTGATCTCACAGCTAACTCGAGTCATAGCTATTATACCTAAGCTGATCTCACAGCTAACTCGAGTCATAGCTATTATACCTAACCTGATCTCACAGCTAACTTGAGTCAAAGCTATTATACCTAACCTGATCTCACAGCTAACCAGAGTCAAAGCTATTATACCTAACCTGATCGCACAGCTATCCCTAGTAATAGCTCAAACGTCCCTTGTATTTGGCCCTGTCACTCTTTCAACTATGGGGGAGGCACTCGCTACAGGCAGTTCTTCCTTTTGTCTCCCTCACATAGAAAAACAAAAACAAATATCTCACAGCTTACCAAGAGCCCCACCCACCACGAGTCTTAGAGTTTATGCAGGTATTATTATTTGTCCACCCAGCAGTTCACGCCCCTGCGAATCTGGCCACAAGCAAAGGAAAGAGGCCTCCGGGCAGCCGAGGGGAGCTGTTGACCAGGCCAAGAGAAAAGGTGGAATATTCCCGAGAAAGGGGTAAAATAGTCTGGAGAATTGGTGACTATTTTTGGTGAGAAGGTGAAATAGTTTGGCGTAGAGGTAAAATAGTCCGGAGAAAAGGGATAAAATAGTCTGGAGAATTGGTGACTATTTTTGGTGGGAAGGTGGAATAGTTTGGCGTAGAGGTAGAATAGTCCGGAGAAATGGGTGACTATTTTGGGTGGTATGGTTGAATAGTTGGATGGAAAGGTTGAAATGTCCGCAAGCAAAGGTGGATAGTCCGGACACATGGTTGACTAGTTTGGGTGGGAAGGTTGAAGCGTTGGAAGAAACAGTTGACTATTGTTTTGCATAACCTGTTGAAAAGTTGAGCGAAGAGGTGGAATAGTTTGGTAGGTGAGGAAAGGAGGGGAAAGGTTAAATAGTTGGGAGAAATGGGTGACTAGTTTTAGTAGTCTGGCGTAGATAATATATTATTGGGAAAATGGTTGATTAGTTTGGTTAGGAAGGTGGAATAGTTTTGCGTAGAGGTTGATTTGTTGGGAGAAAGGGTTGAGTACTTGATTAGAAAAAGTTGAATACTTGGTAGAGAGAAGGTTGAGTTGTTGAATAATGGATTGAATAGTTTGTAAAAAGGTTAAATAAATGGTTGAATAGTAGGAGAGTGGGTGGCACCCGCCTTTCAACATATTCCCACCCCTATTCTGTCCAACTCTCTCACCCAAGAGTGAACCGATTTTACCAGGCTTTCTTCTACTCAACAAGTAAACTCTGGAACTCTCTCCCTTAATCTATCTTTCCCTCATCCTATGACTTAAACCGCTTCAAGCTCCGTGTGTCCAGACATT
Source organism: Paralithodes platypus (assembly GCA_032716605.1). Taxonomy (NCBI): domain Eukaryota; kingdom Metazoa; phylum Arthropoda; class Malacostraca; order Decapoda; family Lithodidae; genus Paralithodes; species Paralithodes platypus. The sequence goes on along the minus strand of CM064486.1, from coordinate 36,955,647 downwards.
TTGACTGCAATGTTTCTTGAATTTGGCTCCCTATAGCTTTCAACTTTTGGGGTGGGACGCTCGTTACAGGCAGCTTTGTCTTTTGTCTCCTTCATACACAGAAAAATAAAATAATAGAAAAGGTTGAATAGTCGAGTGGAAGGAAGGGATAGAGAGGCCAGGATAAATAGAGAGAAATGAAGTCAAACGGAGAGAAGGGGCTTGCAGGCAGCGGAGGAGGGGAGCTGTTGATCACGCTGGAGGCACAGAGAGAGCAAGGGAGGAGGGGGAAAAGGTGAAAAGGTGGAATGGTTGAGAGAAAAGGTAGGATAGTTGAGTGGAATGGAGTAGAGAAAAGGTGGAATGGTTGGGAGAAAAGGTGATATAGTTGGGAGAAAAGGTGGGATAGTTGGGTGGAATGGTTGGGAGAAAATGTGATATAGTTGGGAGAAAAGGTGGGATAGTTGGGTGGAATGGTTCGGAGAAAAGGTGATATAGTTGGGAGAAAAGGTGGGATAGTTGGGTGGAATGGTTTAGTGAAATGTAGAACTAGTTTGGTGGACATTTTGGATAGTCAGACTAAGGGGTGGGGAGGGGGGACCACTGGCGTCATTCGAAAGGGTTGGATAAGTCAGTATATTTGTTAGATGGAAATATTACAACGGACGATCAAGTTTATAGTTAATAATCGAGTGAATGTATTGCATAGTCTGACAAACAGGTCGAATAATCGAGTGAATGGAAGAATGGACAAGCACAATTATTTATAAAAGGTTTAGTAGTGGTCTGTTAAGATATAATAGGTAAACAAAAGGATTACCGTAATAAAAGGTATAATAGTTGTAGAATAGGCAGGTAAAAGGGTTAATGAAAGGTGGAATAGGTAAACAAAGGGATTAATAACAGGTATAATAGTTGTAGAATAGGCAGGTAAAAGGGTTAATGAAAGGTGGAATAGGCAGGTAAAAGGGTTAATGAAAGGTGGAATAGGCAGGTAAAAGGGTTAATGAAAGGTGGAATAGGCAAGCAAAAGGATTAGATGAAGGTATGATATACCGTAAGTAAAAGAGGCAAGTAAAATATTTAGTAAAAGGTTTAAGAGTGGTGCATAAAAGTAGAGCCTTCAAGTAAAAGGCTTAAGGGGAGATGAGCTGTTTTTCTGGTCCCCCTTCTTCCTCGTGTTTAGCCCCATTCGTTTTCAGATATTATGACGTTCGGCTCATTAGTTTGTCGATTTTAGGACATTTCACCCATTTATTTGTCAATATTAAGATCTTTCGTGCTTTTTAGGTGTCGATTTGTTTCCTGGCGAACGATAGTGAGCCTGTAATTTTGGAAGAACCGGCCGAAAAAATGTACAAATTAATCTAGAAGGGGCATAACTTTACACACACGATAACAACTGTAACTCTTTATCACCAACTTTTTACTGGCAACATACTACATACTACACTACACGATACTACACAACACTACACTACACACCACAGTACACGATACCACACCACCACTACTTCGCACTAAACAAACTTAGCATACCATCAGCGCAATTACGATACCCAAGCCACACTATACACAATGCATCACTACATACACTACACTACAACACACACATACACACAGCACATTACACACCAACACAATATACTCCACCACGACGATCACAATATCCAAAAATGTACAAATTTATATCGAAGGGGGTCTTGTGGGTGTTTTTATAAGTTTGGTAGAGGTTTAGAGAGCAAACTAAACCCCCTGCTTAAACCATTGAGCTGAACCAGTAAATTATGCTGCACAATATCGTGTGAGCTCCCTTAAATAAATACATTGATGCGGAAATGGTCAATCGTAAGTTTAGGATATTTTAACCCTTAGAGTACTAGCGACGTGTGTTATATTTTAATCTAGTTATATTTAGATTATAGTATGCAGCTTGGGGTAGTTAAAAGGGTTGGTTGAGACAGTTTGAAGCCTTACTATTGCTAGAGATTCTTCCTAACCTGAATAATATCGTCTAATAGTTGCCAGAATATAATGAAAAAAACAAACAAACGTCGCTGGTACAGAAGGGGTTAAATAGGGCAATAACAAGGATAGCTATGTGTTTTGTTTTCCTTAACCCCTTCAGCACCATGACGCCTTTTTACCTTTGATTCTGGTTGAGATTAGATGATTTTATGCAGTTTAAGAGGGACCTATGTTAGATCGTATGTATCCATTTGAGTCGTATAGGAACATTACAAACTAAAGAAACTCGTCTAATGGTAACCAGCATAAGATGAAAATTACGTCATGGTGCTGAAGGGGTTAAGGGTTGTAGGACTGTGTATCAAGAAGGGACTCTTAAACAGATACTGGCGCGCTACTACTATTTAAGGGGACCGACCCGTTTTTTGTTTTCTTTCTGGGTAGTAGCCATTCGACCCCATTCATTAAGACTTTTATCCTCATCAAATTATCGACTTACACCTGACGAGCGCTAGTGAGCTAGAATATTTTGGATGATGTTTTAGATAGCTGACTTAATTTGTACATTTTTGGATAGAAAAATTTCTCCGGCAAAGCCGGATTTCTCCATACAATAATGGCTTGCTATCGCTCGCCAGGAAGAAAAACTATACCTGAATGGGGAGAAACGTCTTAAAACAGTAAGCTGTATGGGGCCGAATGCATAAAACCCAGCGAGGAAATGCATGTCGGTCCCAGGTCCCATTAACTTCTGTAACTCAAAAACGACTAAAATAATCGAGCTAATATTTCTACCATTTGGGAAGTCAGTCAAGGAATAGATGTGGTAATTTACAGCCAATTTGCTCTCGCCCTTTTTGAGTTACAGAGGATAGAGGATTTCTCGCCTACGTAGCAGTATCCTGGCATTGTGGTCCTCTTGGCAGCATCCTGGTCCTGGTCCTGTGGTCCTCTTCTTGGCAATATCCTGGTCCTGTGCGTCGTGGTCCTCTTCTAGGCAGCATCCTGGTCCTGTGGTCCTCTTCTTGGCAGCATCCTGGTCCTGTGCGTCGTGGTCCTCTTCTCGGCAGCATCCTGGACCAGGATGCTGCCGAGAAGTACCACGACGCACAGGACCAGGATGCTGCCAAGAAGAGGACCACAGGACCAAGATGCTGCCAAGAAGAGGGCCACAGGACCAGGATGCTGCCGAGAAGAGGACCACAACGCACAGGACCAGGATGCTGCCCTCTTCTTGGCAGCATCCTGGTCCTGGCATCGTGGTCCTCTTCTTGGCAGCATCCTGGTGTTGTGGTCCTCTTCTCGGCAGCATCCTGGTCCTGTGGCCCTCTTCTTGGCAGCATCCTGGTCCTGTCATCACTTACTAGAGTCTGGCCTGGCTACCGTTCCATGATTCGTGACACCACCCAGGGCCCGGCCCCCCAGGTGATGACCTTCCTCACTTTCCGGCAGTGTCAGTCTCTTCTGTGATGGTGGTCCTCTTCTTGGCAGCGTCGTGGTCCTCTTCTTGGCAGCATCCTGGTCCTGTGCGTCGTGGTCCTCTTCTTGGCAGCATCCTGGTCCTGTCATCACTTACTAGAGTCTGGCCTGGCTACCGTTCCACGATTCGTGACACCAACCAGGGCCCGGCCCCCCAGATGATGACCTTCCTCACTTTCCGGCAGTGTCAGTCCTTCCTTCTTCTGTGACGACATAGTGGTGGTCCTCTTCTTGGCAGCATCCTGGTCCTGGCATTGTGGTCCTCTTCTTGGCAGCATCCTGGTCCTGGCGTTGTGGTCCTCTTCTTGGCAGCATCCTGTTCCTCTGGTCCTCTTCTTGGCAGCATCCTGGTCCTCTGGTCCTCTTCTTGGCAGCATCCTGGTCCTGCCATCACTTACTAGAGTCTGGCCTGGTTACCGTTCCATGATTCGTGACACCTCCCCAGATGATGACCTTCCTCACTTTCCGGCAGTGTCAGTCCTTCCTTCTTCTGTGACGACATAGTGGTGGTCCTCTTCTTGGCAGCATCCTGGTCCTGGCGTCGTGGTCCTCTTCTTGGCAGCATCCTGGTCCTCTTCTTGGCAGTATCCTGGTCCTGGCGTCGTTGTCCTCTTCTTGGCAGTATCCTGGTCCTGGGGTCCTCTTCTTGGCAGAATCCTGGTCCGGTGCATCGTAGTCCTCTTCTTGGCAGCATCCTGGTCCGGTGCGTTGTGGTCCTCTTCTTGGCAGCATCCTGGTCCTGTGGTCCTCTTCTTGGCAGCATCCTGGTCCTGGGGTCCTCTTCTTGGCAGCATCCTGGTCCTGGCGTTGTGGTCCTCTTCTCGGCAGCATCCTGGTCCTGTGGTCCTCTTCTTAGCAGCATCCTGGTCCTCTGGTTCTCTTCTTGGCAGCATCCTGGTCCTGCCATCACTTACTAGAGTCTGGCCTGGCTACCGTTCCATGATTCGTGACACCACCTAGGGCCCGGCCCCCCAGATGATGACCTTCCTCACTTTCCGGCAATATCAGTCCTTCCTTCTTCTGTGATGACGTAGTGGTGGTCCTCTTCTTGGCAGCATCCTGGTCCTGGCGTCGTGGTCCTCTTCTTGGCAGCATCCTGGTCATGGGGTCCTCTTCTTGGCAGCATCCTGGTCCGGTGCGTTGTGGTCCTCTTCTTGGCAGCATCCTGGTCCTGTGGTCCTCTTCTTGGCAGCATCCTGGTCCTGGGGTCCTCTTCTTGGCAGCATCCTGGTCCTGGCATTGTGGTCCTCTTCATGGCAGCATCCTGGTCCTGTGGTCCTCTTCTTGGCAGCATCCTAGTCCTCTGGTTCTCTTCTTGGCAGCATCCTGGTCCTGCCATCACTTACTAGAGTCTGGCCTGGCTACCGTTCCATGATTCGTGACACCACCTAGGGGCCGGCCCCGCAGATGATGACCTTCCTCACTTTCCGGCAATGTCAGTCCTTCCTTCTTCTGTGATGACGTAGTGGTGGTCCTCTTCTTGGCAGCATCCTGGTCCGGTGTGTCGTAGTCCTCTTCTTGGCAGCATCCTGGTCCGGTGTGTCGTAGTCCTCTTCTTGGCAGCATCCTGGTCCGGTGTGTTGTGGTCCTCTTCTTGGCAGCATCCTGGTCCTGTGGTCCTCTTCTTGGCAGCATCCTGGTCCTGGGGTCCTCTTCTTGGCAGCATCCTGGTCCTGGCATTGTGGTCCTCTTCTTGGCAGCATCCTGGTCCTGTGGTCCTCTTCTTGGCAGCATCCTGGTCCTGTGGTCCTCTTCTTGGCAGCATCCTGGTCCTCTGGTCCTCTTCTTGGCAGCATCCTGGTCCTGCCATCACTTACTAGAGTCTGGCCTGGCTACCGTTCCATGATTCGTGACACCACCTAGGACCCGGCCCCCCAGATGATGACCTTCCTCACTTTCCGGCAATGTCAGTCCTTCCTTCTTCTGTGATGACGTAGTGGTGGTCCTCTTCTTGGCAGCATCCTGGTCCTGGGGTCCTCTTCTTGGCAGCATCCTGGTCCGGGGCGTTGTGGTCCTCTTCTTGGCAACATCCTGGTCCTGTGGTCCTCTTCTTAGCATCCTGGTCCTGGGGTCCTCTTCTTGGCAGCATCCTGGTCCTGGCATTGTGGTCCTCTTCTTGGCAGCATCCTGGTCCTGGTGTTGGGGTCCTCTTCTTGGCAGCATCCTGGTCCGGTGTGTTGTGGTCCTCTTCTTGGCAGCATCCTGGTCCTGGGGTCCTCTTCTTGGCAGCATCCTGGTCCTGGCGTTGTGGTCCTCTTCTTGGCAGCATCCTGGTCCTGTGGTCCTCTTCTTGGCAGCATCCTGGTCCTCTGGTTCTCTTCTTGGCAGCATCCTGGTCCTGCCATCACTTACTAGAGTCTGGCCTGGCTACCGTTCCATGATTCGTGACACCACCTAGGAGCCGGCCCCGCAGATGATGACCTTCCTCACTTTCCGGCAATGTCAGTCCTTCCTTCTTCTGTGATGACGTAGTGGTGGTCCTCTTCTTGGCAGCATCCTGGTCCTGGCATCGTGGTCCTCTTCTTGGCAGCATCCTGGTCCTGGGGTCCTCTTCTTGGCAGCATCCTGCTCCGGTGTGTCGTAGTCCTCTTCTTGGCAGCATCCTGGTCCGGTGTGTCGTAGTCCTCTTCTTGGCAGCATCCTGGTCCGGTGCGTTGTGGTCCTCTTCTTGGCAGCATCCTGGTCCTGTGGTCCTCTTCTCGGCAGCATCCTGGTCCTGTGGCCCTCTTCTTGGCAGCATCCTGGTCCTGTCATCACTTACTAGAGTCTGGCCTGGCTACCGTTCCATGATTCGTGACACCACCCAGGGCCCGGCCCCCCAGGTGATGACCTTCCTCACTTTCCGGCAGTGTCAGTCTCTTCTGTGATGGTGGTCCTCTTCTTGGCAGCATCCTGGTCCTGGCGTCGTGGTCCTCTTCTTGGCAGCATCCTGGTCCTGTGCGTCGTGGTCCTCTTCTTGGCAGCATCCTGGTCCTGTCATCACTTACTAGAGTCTGGCCTGGCTACCGTTCCACGATTCGTGACACCAACCAGGGCCCGGCCCCCCAGATGATGACCTTCCTCACTTTCCGGCAGTGTCAGTCCTTCCTTCTTCTGTGACGACATAGTGGTGGTCCTCTTCTTGGCAGCATCCTGGTCCTGGCATTGTGGTCCTCTTCTTGGCAGCATCCTGGTCCTGGCGTTGTGGTCCTCTTCTTGGCAGCATCCTGTTCCTCTGGTCCTCTTCTTGGCAGCATCCTGGTCCTCTGGTCCTCTTCTTGGCAGCATCCTGGTCCTGCCATCACTTACTAGAGTCTGGCCTGGTTACCGTTCCATGATTCGTGACACCTCCCCAGATGATGACCTTCCTCACTTTCCGGCAGTGTCAGTCCTTCCTTCTTCTGTGACGACATAGTGGTGGTCCTCTTCTTGGCAGCATCCTGGTCCTGGCGTCGTGGTCCTCTTCTTGGCAGCATCCTGGTCCTCTTCTTGGCAGTATCCTGGTCCTGGCGTCGTTGTCCTCTTCTTGGCAGCATCCTGGTCCTGGGGTCCTCTTCTTGGCAGAATCCTGGTCCGGTGCATCGTAGTCCTCTTCTTGGCAGCATCCTGGTCCGGTGCGTTGTGGTCCTCTTCTTGGCAGCATCCTGGTCCTGTGGTCCTCTTCTTGGCAGCATCCTGGTCCTGGGGTCCTCTTCTTGGCAGCATCCTGGTCCTGGCGTTGTGGTCCTCTTCTCGGCAGCATCCTGGTCCTGTGGTCCTCTTCTTAGCAGCATCCTGGTCCTCTGGTTCTCTTCTTGGCAGCATCCTGGTCCTGCCATCACTTACTAGAGTCTGGCCTGGCTACCGTTCCATGATTCGTGACACCACCTAGGGCCCGGCCCCCCAGATGATGACCTTCCTCACTTTCCGGCAATATCAGTCCTTCCTTCTTCTGTGATGACGTAGTGGTGGTCCTCTTCTTGGCAGCATCCTGGTCCTGGCGTCGTGGTCCTCTTCTTGGCAGCATCCTGGTCATGGGGTCCTCTTCTTGGCAGCATCCTGGTCCGGTGCGTTGTGGTCCTCTTCTTGGCAGCATCCTGGTCCTGTGGTCCTCTTCTTGGCAGCATCCTGGTCCTGGCGTCCTCTTCTTGGCAGCATCCTGGTCCTGGCGTTGTGGTCCTCTTCATGGCAGCATCCTGGTCCTGTGGTCCTCTTCTTGGCAGCATCCTAGTCCTCTGGTTCTCTTCTTGGCAGCATCCTGGTCCTGCCATCACTTACTAGAGTCTGGCCTGGCTACCGTTCCATGATTCGTGACACCACCTAGGGGCCGGCCCCGCAGATGATGACCTTCCTCACTTTCCGGCAATGTCATTCCTTCCTTCTTCTGTGATGACGTAGTGGTGGTCCTCTTCTTGGCAGCATCCTGGTCCGGTGTGTCGTAGTCCTCTTCTTGGCAGCATCCTGGTCCGGTGTGTCGTAGTCCTCTTCTTGGCAGCATCCTGGTCCGGTGTGTTGTGGTCCTCTTCTTGGCAGCATCCTGGTCCTGTGGTCCTCTTCTTGGCAGCATCCTGGTCCTGGGGTCCTCTTCTTGGCAGCATCCTGGTCCTGGCATTGTGGTCCTCTTCTTGGCAGCATCCTGGTCCTGTGGTCCTCTTCTTGGCAGCATCCTGGTCCTGTGGTCCTCTTCTTGGCAGCATCCTGGTCCTCTGGTCCTCTTCTTGGCAGCATCCTGGTCCTGCCATCACTTACTAGAGTCTGGCCTGGCTACCGTTCCATGATTCGTGACACCACCTAGGACCCGGCCCCCCAGATGATGACCTTCCTCACTTTCCGGCAATGTCAGTCCTTCCTTCTTCTGTGATGACGTAGTGGTGGTCCTCTTCTTGGCAGCATCCTGGTCCTGGGGTCCTCTTCTTGGCAGCATCCTGGTCCTGGCGTTGTGGTCCTCTTCTTGGCAACATCCTGGTCCTGTGGTCCTCTTCTTAGCATCCTGGTCCTGGGGTCCTCTTCTTGGCAGCATCCTGGTCCTGGCATTGTGGTCCTCTTCTTGGCAGCATCCTGGTCCTGGTGTTGGGGTCCTCTTCTTGGCAGCATCCTGGTCCGGTGCGTTGTGGTCCTCTTCTTGGCAGCATCCTGGTCCTGGGGTCCTCTTCTTGGCAGCATCCTGGTCCTGGCGTTGTGGTCCTCTTCTTGGCAGCATCCTGGTCCTGTGGTCCTCTTCTTGGCAGCATCCTGGTCCTCTGGTTCTCTTCTTGGCAGCATCCTGGTCCTGCCATCACTTACTAGAGTCTGGCCTGGCTACCATTCCATGATTCGTGACACCACCTAGGAGCCGGCCCCGCAGATGATGACCTTCCTCACTTTCCGGCAATGTCAGTCCTTCCTTCTTCTGTGATGACGTAGTGGTGGTCCTCTTCTTGGCAGCATCCTGGTCCTGGCATCGTGGTCCTCTTCTTGGCAGCATCCTGGTCATGGGGTCCTCTTCTTGGCAGCATCCTGGTCCTGTGGTCCTCTTCTTGGCAGCATCCTGATCCTGGGGTCCTCTTCTTGGCAGCATCCTGGTCCTGGCATTGTGGTCCTCTTCTTGGCAGCATCCTGGTCCTGTGGTCCTCTTCTTGGCAGCATCCTGGTCCTCTGGTTCTCTTCTTGGCAGCATCCTGGTCCTGCCATCACTTACGGTACTAGAGCCTGGCCTGGCTACCGTTCCATGATTCGTGACACCACCTAGGGCCCGGCCCCGCAGATGATGACCTTCCTCACTTTCCGGCAATGTCAGTCCTTCCTTCTTCTGTTATGACGTAGTGGTGGTCCTCTTCTTGGCAGCATCCTGGTCCTGGGGTCCTCTTCTTGGCAGCATCCTGGTCCGGTGCATCGTAGTCCTCTTCTTGGCAGCATCCTGGTCCGGGGCGTTGTGGTCCTCTTCTTGGCAACATCCTGGTCCTGTGGTCCTCTTCTTAGCATCCTGGTCCTGGGGTCCTCTTCTTGGCAGCATCCTGGTCCTGGCATTGTGATCCTCTTCTTGGCAGCATCCTGGTCCTGGTGTTGGGGTCCTCTTCTTGGCAGCATCCTGGTCCTGTGGTCCTCTTCTTGGCAGTATCCTGGTCCTGTGCATTGTGGTCCTCTTCTTGGCAGCATCCTGGTCCTGGGGTCCTCTTCTTGGCAGCATCCTGGTCCTGGCGTTGTGATCCTCTTCTTGGCAGCATCCTGGTCCTGTGGTCCTCTTCTTGGCAGCATCCTGGTCCTCATGGCAGCATCCTGGCATCGTGGTCCTCTTCCTGGCAGCATCCTGGTCCTCTTTTTGGCGTCGTCCTGGGTCCTCTGCATTATTAAATACACAATCAATTAATTACACACACACACATTCATACACAAACCAGGTGATCAGTCTAGTCTGTTCGGTGGCCACCTAACCTATCACTGTCTGACCAAATCCTGAGTTACCCCAGGGCTCGATCAGCCAACCAGTCAGTAAGGCTCTCACCACTTACCGCTCGGCTGTGACTCGGATCTATTTCCGCATATTGTTTTCCGATTTATTCTTATACTAGTAGTGGTACCCGGCGTTGCCCGGGTTTAAATTCTAATACCATAATCACCATCATCAATCACTACTACCACAATCATCACAATACTACTAGTGTGGTGTGGTCATGCCACTGGATTGGTAGTCCAGTGGACCCGGGTTTAAATCCTGATATGTCAATGGGAAGATATTGTTGAGATTGAATTTGTGCTGTACCTAGTATCAGTGCATTACCACAAAGCCCACCGAAATGCCAAAAAAATACCCTCATTGTTCCCTGATTAAATAACACTGTATGAATATTCCCATATTCAAAATATGTTACAGAGGGACAATGCCTAGTGAGTTCACTGCTCAATAGGTGGCGTTCTGAGAGTGAGGGTCTGAGTCTGGAGGGTGGGACGGTGAAGCACTTGGGCGAAGCAACCAGCCGCTTCGAGCCATGATGGATGCTTCACATGTCTCGCTTCCCAGACTGAAACAAGACCTCACGGGCTTCACCGTGTTGAGCGGTGGGATGTACAGGCTCTCAGCCTATGCCCGAGAGGGAGTAGTTGGTATATAGAAAAAAAAAAAAAAAAACAATCACCGGCCTCGACCTCCCTGTGCGACCTCGATTTCGGCCGCTAAATGACCTCCGATGTTGGATCTGACCTCATCCGTACCCCCGTTTTGGGGGGCTGCGAACAACTTTCGTTCCATACACCTTTTCGATCGGAGGCCTCCTTCTGCCCCAAACGGATTTTTGTTTAAAAAAAAAAATCAATTTCGGCCTCGAAACGACCTCCGATCGTGGCCTCGCCCCCTCTATGACCTGACCCAGGTCAATTGACACCCACATGCAAAGTTTCAGCTCCCCAGGTCCAAAACTGCGGCCGCCTATTAAGAACACACAGACAGACACATGAACTGATTTAATAATATAAGATACAGTTATGTTTGTATATACAGTATGTATATTTATCTTGTAAATGAGATATATGTATATTTAATTAAAACACAATATCATATTTGAGTATGAGAAATAATGTATACATATAATATAATGTATATCCACACTCTTGCACAACACCGACTCTAGCAACATAACATAATTATACATACGTACCGGTATAATATAATCTTTAAATACAAAAATATACAACTGTTAATTTCTCTAAGGGTTGGTATTCGTTATTATATAATGGTGCAGCCTAAATACCTGTGAGATAATGTTAATATTGTGCTGTCTAACATCACGTTCACGGACATTATTTTCCTCGGTCGTTATATCGTGAGTAACATGATGTTCTCTAACATCACATTCACGGACATAATTTTCCTGCGTCCATATTTCATGTATCGGCCGGGCATTGTGACCCTTCCTATTTGCGATTAACTTTCTTGGTTGCCATTGTAATTATATAAGTTTTAAGACAATTATTTACTCTAACGCAAATATAAAAGAATAAGTTAGGCTAATAATAAGACTAGTGACCTTGGTTTGATTTATAGTCTACCTAGATTTCTAATAAATAACGTCAAGATTTAAGTTTTAAGACAATGATTTACTCTAACGCAGAGTTGATGATAAGTTAGACCAATATTAAGACTAGTGACCTTGGTTTGATTTATAGTCAACCTTGATTTCTAATAAATAACGTCAAGATTTAAGTTTAGACAATGATTTACTCTAACGCAGAGTTGATAATAAGCTAGACCAATATTAAGACTAGTGACCTTGGTTTGATTTAGAGTCAACCTAGATTTCTAATTAATTACGTCCTTATGAAGGTTCTTGGTAGATACTCCATTGTAGATGAGAATACGATAGTAATCATGGTAATTTGATCTTGGTAATAGTTATGATGTTTAGGTGATACGATAGTTAGCTAATAGTAATGATAATAGTAATAATGGTTGTTGTTGTTGTTGTTGTTGTTCCCTAAGCTGCCTGGCCGAACAGCCCCGAGTCCCTGAGAAAGGCCATGGCCACGATCGGGCTTTCCCACAGAGCTCTCATTGAGTGTAGATTGTGTTGTTGGCGTAAGTGGTTGTGTGAAATGCAGTCTTCTATGATGGTAGTAATAATGGTAAGGTAAGATAGTAGTAATAGTTGTGATGGGTAATGATGGTTAGGATATATGATAGTGAGCTAATAGTAATGAGAATACGATAGTAATGATGATAAGGTAATAATAATGATACATAGTGATGGTAAGATCATATGAGTAATAGTAATGATAAAGATAGTGATGGTAAGATCATGTGAGTTATAGTAATGATAAAGATAGTGATGGTAAAGTCATGTGAGTTATAGTAATGATAAAGATAGTGATGGTAAGATCATATGAGTTATAGTAATGATAAAGATAGTGATGGTAAGATCATGTGAGGTATAGTAATGATAAAGATAGTGATGGTAAGATGTGAGTTATAGTAATGATAAAGATAGTGATGGTAAGATCATATGAGTTATAGTAATGATAAAGATAGTGATGGTAAGATCATGAGTTATAGTAATGATACAGATAGTGATGGTAAGATCATGTGAGTTATAGTAATGATAAAGATAGTGATGGTAAGATCATGCGAGTTATAGTAATGATAAAGATAGTGATGGTAAGATCATGTGAGTTATAGTAATGATAAAGATAGTGATGGTAAGATCATGTGAGTTATAGTAATGATAAAGATAGTGATGGTAAAGTCATGTGAGTTATAGTAATGATAAAGATAGTGATGGTAAGATCATATGAGTTATAGTAATGATAAAGATAGTGATGGTAAGATCATGTGAGTTATAGTAATGATAAAGATAGTGATGGTAAGATCATGTGAGTTATAGTAATGATAAAGATAGTGATGGTAAGATCATGTGAGTTATAGTAATGATAAAGATAGTGATGGTAAGATCATGTGAGTTATAGTAATGATAAAGATAGTGATGGTAAGATCATGTGAGTTATAGTAATGATAAAGATAGTGATGGTAAGATCATGTGAGTTATAGTAATGATAAAGATAGTGATGGTAAGATCATGTGAGTTATAGTAATGATAAAGATAGTGATGGTAAAATCATGTGAGTTATAGTAATGATAAAGATAGTGATGGTAAAGTCATGTGAGTTATAGTAATGATAAAGATAGTGATGGTAAGATCATATGAGTTATAGTAATGATAAAGATAGTGATGGTAAGATCACGTGAGTTATAGTAATGATAAAGATAGTGATGGTAAGATCATGTGAGTTATAGTAATGATAAAGATAGTGATGGTAAGATCATGTGAGTTATAGTAATGATAAAGATAGTGATTGTAAGATCATGTGAGTTATAGTAATGATAAAGATAGTGATGGTAAGATCATGTGAGTTATAGTAATGATAAAGATAGTGATGGTAAGATCATGTGAGTTATAGTAATGATAAAGATAGTGATGGTAAAGTCATGTGAGTTATAGTAATGATAAAGATAGTGATGGTAAGATCATATGAGTTATAGTAATGATAAAGATAGTGATGGTAAGATCATGTGAGTTATAGTAATGATAAAGATAGTGATGGTAAGATCATGTGAGTTATAGTAATGATACAGATAGTGATGGTAAGATCATGTGAGTTATAGTAATGATAAAGATAGTGATGGTAAGATCATGTGAGTTATAGTAATGATAAAGATAGTGATGGTAAGATCATGTGAGTTATAGTAATGATAAAGATAGTGATGGTAAGATCATGTGAGTTATAGTAATGATAAAGATAGTGATGGTAAGATCATGTGAGTTATAGTAATGATAAAGATAGTGATGGTAAGATCATGTGAGTTATAGTAATGATAAAGATAGTGATGGTAAGATCATATGAGTTATAGTAATGATAAAGATAGTGATGGTAAGATCATGTGAGTTATAGTAATGATAAAGATAGTGATAGTAAGATCATGTGAGTTATAGTAATGATAAAGATAGTGATGGTAAGATCATGTGAGTTATAGTAATGATAAAGATAGTGATGGTAAGATCATGTGAGTTATAGTAATGATAAAGATAGTGATGGTAAGATCATGTGAGTTATAGTAATGATAAAGATAGTGATGGTAAGATCATGTGAGTTATAGTAATGATAAAGATAGTGATGGTAAGATCATGTGAGTTATAGTAATGATAAAGATAGTGATGGTAAGATCATGTGAGTTATAGTAATGATAAAGATAGTGATGGTAAGATCATGTGAGTTATAGTAATGATAAAGATAGTGATGGTAAGATCATGTGAGTTATAGTAATGATAAAGATAGTGATGGTAAGATCATGTGAGTTATAGTAATGATAAAGATAGTGATGGTAAGATCATGTGAGTTATAGTAATGATAAAGATAGTGATGGTAAGATCATGTGAGTTATAGTAATGATAAAGATAGTGATGGTAAGATCATGTGAGTTATAGTAATGATAAAGATAGTGATGGTAAGATCATGTGAGTTATAGTAATGATAAAGATAGTGATGGTAAAGTCATGTGAGTTATAGTAATGATAAAGATAGTGATGGTAAGATCATATGAGTTATAGTAATGATAAAGATAGTGATGGTAAGATCACGTGAGTTATAGTAATGATAAAGATAGTGATGGTAAGATCATGTGAGTTATAGTAATGATAAAGATAGTGATGGTAAGATCATGTGAGTTATAGTAATGATAAAGATAGTGATGGTAAGATCATGTGAGTTATAGTAATGATAAAGATAGTGATGGTAAGATCATGTGAGTTATAGTAATGATAAAGATAGTGATGGTAAGATCATGTGAGTTATAGTAATGATAATGATAGTGATGGTAAGATCATGTGAGTTATAGTAATGATAAAGATAGTGATGGTAAGATCATATGAGTTATAGTAATGATAAAGATAGTGATGGTAAGATCATGTGAGTTATAGTAATGATAAAGATAGTGATGGTAAGATCATGTGAGTTATAGTAATGATACAGATAGTGATGGTAAGATCATGTGAGTTATAGTAATGATAAAGATAGTGATGGTAAGATCATGTGAGTTATAGTAATGATAAAGATAGTGATGGTAAGATCATGTGAGTTATAGTAATGATAAAGATAGTGATGGTAAGATCATGTGAGTTATAGTAATGATAAAGATAGTGATGGTAAGATCATGTGAGTTATAGTAATGATAAAGATAGTGATGGTAAGATCATGTGAGTTATAGTAATGATAAAGATAGTGATGGTAAGATCATGTGAGTTATAGTAATGATAAAGATAGTGATGGTAAGATCATGTGAGTTATAGTAATGATAAAGATAGTGATGGTAAGATCATGTGAGTTATAGTAATGATAAAGATAGTGATGGTAAGATCATGTGAGTTATAGTAATGATAAAGATAGTAATTAGTGATGGTAAGATCATGATATAGTAATGATAAAGATAGTGATGGTGATCATGTGAGTTATAGTAATGATAAAGAAGATAGTGATGGTAAGATCATGTGAGTTATAGTAATGATAAAGATAGTGATGGTAAGATCATGTGAGTTATAGTAATGATAAAGATAGTGATGGTAAGATCATGTGAGTTATAGTAATGATAAAGATAGTGATGGTAAGATCATGTGAGTTATAGTAATGATAAAGATAGTGATGGTAAGATCATGTGAGTTATAGTAATGATAAAGATAGTGATGGTAAGATCATGTGAGTTATAGTAATGATAAAGATAGTGATGGTAAGATCATGCGAGTTATAGTAATGATAAAGATAGTGATGGTAAGATCATGCGAGTTATAGTAATGATAAAGATAGTGATGGTAAGATCATGCGAGTTATAGTAATGATAAAGATAGTGATGGTAAGATCATGAGTTATAGTAATGATAAAGATAGTGATGGTAAGATCATGTGAGTTATAGTAATGATAAAGATAGTGATGGTAAGATCATGCGAGTTATAGTAATGATAAAGATAGTGATGGTAAGATCATGTGAGTTATAGTAATGATAAAGATAGTGATGGTAAGATCATATGAGTTATAGTAATGATAAAGATAGTGATGGTAAGATCATGTGAGTTATAGTAATGATAAAAGATAGAGTAATGATAAGATAGTGATGGTAAGATCATGTGAGTTATAGTAATGATAAAGATAGTGATGGTAAGATGTGAGTTATAGTAATGATAAAGATAGTGATGGTAAGATCATGAGTTATAGTAATGATAAAGATAGTGATGGTAAGATCATGTGAGTTATAGTAATGATAAAGATAGTGATGGTAAGATCATGTGAGTTATAGTAATGATAAAGATAGTGATGGTAAGATCATATGAGTTATAGTAATGATAAAGATAGTGATGGTAAGATCATGTGAGTTATAGTAATGATAAAGATAGTGATGGTAAGATCATGTGAGTTATAGTAATGATAAAGATAGTGATGGTAAGATCATGTGTTATAGTAATGATAAAGATGGTGATGGTAAGATCATATGAGTTATAGTAATGATAAAGATAGTGATGGTAAGATCATGTGAGTTATAGTAATGATAAAGATAGTGATGGTAAGATCATGTGAGTTATAGTAATGATAAAGATAGTGATGGTAAGATCATGTGTTATAGTAATGATAAAGATAGTGATGGTAAGATCATATGAGTTATAGTAATAAAGATAGTGATGGTAAGATCATGTGAGTTATAGTAATGATAAAGATAGTGATGGTAAGATCATGTGAGTTATAGTAATGATAAAGATAGTGATGGTAAGATCATGTGAGTTATAGTAATGATAAAGATAGTGATGGTAAGATCATGTGAGTTATAGTAATGATAAAGATAGTGATGGTAAGATCATGTGAGTTATAGTAATGATAAAGATAGTGATGGTAAGATCATGTGAGTTATAGTAATGATAAAAATAGTGATGGTAAGATCATGTGAGTTATAGTAATGATAAAGATAGTGATGGTAAAGTCATGTGAGATATAGTAATGATAAAGATAGTGATGGTAAGATCATATGAGTTATAGTAATGATAAAGATAGTGATGGTAAGATCATGTGAGGTATAATAATAATAAAGATAGTGATGGTAAGATCATGTGAGTTATAGTAATGATACAGATAGTGATGGTAAGAACATGTGAGTTATAGTAATGATAAAGATAGTGATGGTAAGATCATGTGAGTTATAGTAATGATAAAGATAGTGATGGTAAGATCATGTGAGTTATAGTAATGATAAAGATAGTGATGGTAAGATCATATGAGTTATAGTAATGATAAAGATAGTGATGGTAAGATCATATGAGTTATAGTAATGATAAAGATAGTGATGGTAAGATCATATCAGTTATAGTAATGATAAAGATAGTGATGGTAAGATCATATGAGTTATAGTAATGATAAAGATAGTGATGGTAAGATCATATGAGTTATAGTAATGATACAGATAGTGATGGTAAGATCATGTGAGTTATAGTAATGATAAAGATAGTGATGGTAAGATCATGCGAGTTATAGTAATGATAAAGATAGTGATGGTAAGATCATGTGAGTTATAGTAATGATAAAGATAGTGATGGTAAGATCATGTGAGTTATAGTAATGATAAAGATAGTGATGGTAAGATCATGTGAGTTATAGTAATGATAAAGATAGTGATGGTAAGATCATGTATTATAGTAATGATAAAGATAGTGATGGTAAGATCATATTTATAGTAATGATAAAGATAGTGATGGTAAGATCATGTGAGTTATAGTAATGATGAAGATAGTGATGGTAAGATCATATGAGTTATAGTAATGATAAAGATAGTGATGGTAAGATCATATGAGTTATAGTAATGATAAAGATAGTGATGGTAAGATCATGTGAGTTATAGTAATGATAAAGATAGTGATGGTAAGATCATGTGAGTTATAGTAATGATAAAGATAGTGATGGTAAGATCATGTGAGTTATAGTAATGATAAAGATAGTGATGGTAAGATCATGTGAGTTATAGTGATGGTAAGATCATGTGAGTTATAGTAATGGTAAAGATAGTGATGGTAAGATCATGTGAGTTATAGTAATGATAAAGATAGTGATGGTAAGATCATTTGAGTTATAGTAATGATAAAGATAGTGATGGTAAGATCACGTGAGTTATAGTAATGATAAAGATAGTGATGGTAAGATCATATGAGTTATAGTAATGATAAAGATAGTGATGGTAAGATCATGTGAGTTATGGTAATGATAAAAATAATTATGGTAAGATAATGAGTTATAGTAATGGGGTATTGTGTGTGTGTTAGAGAGAGGGTGGGGTTATTTGTGTGTGGTGTGTTACAGAGAGTGGGTGGGGGTATTTAGTGTGAGTTAGAGAGGGTGGGGTTATTTTGTGTGTGTGTGTGTACAGAGAGAGGGTGGGGTATTTGTGTGGTGTGTGTGTGTGTTACAGAGAGGGTGGGTGGGGGTGGTTATGTGTGTTACAGAGAGAGAGGGTGGGGTTATTTGTGTGTGTGTGTGTGTTACAGAGAGAGGGTGGGGGTATTTGTGTGTGTGTGTGTGTGTTACAGAGAGGGTGTATGTGTATGTGTGTGTGTGTAGAGAGAGTGGGGTATTTTGTGGTGTGGTGTTACAGAGAGAGAGGGTGGGGGTATTTGGTGTGTGTGTGTGTTACAGAGAGAGGGTGGGGTGTTTTTGGTGTGTGGTGTTGTGTGTTACAGAGAGATAGGGTGGGGTATATGTGTGTGTGTGTGTTACAGAGAAATAGGGTGGGGGTATTTGTGTGTGTGTGTGTTACAGAGAGGGTGGGTGTATGTGTGTGTGTGTTACAGAGAGAGAGGGTGGGGTATATGTGTGTGTGTGTGTTACAGAGAGAGAGGGTGGGGGTATTTGTGTGTGTGTGTGTTACAGAGAGAGAGGGTGTGTGTGTGTGTGTGTGTGTGTGTGTGTTACAGAGAGAGGGTGGGGGGGGGTGTGTTGTATGTGTGTGTGTTACAGAGAGAGAGGGTGGGGGTATATGTGTGTGTGTGTGTGTGTGTTACAGAGAGAGAGGGTGGGGGTATATGTGTGTGTGTGTGTGTGTTACATAGAAGAGGGGGGGGGTATTTGTGTGTGTGTTACAGAGAGAGAGGGTGGGGGTATGTGTGTGTGTGTGTGTTACAGAGAGAGAGGGTGGGGGTATGTGTGTGTGTGTTACAGAGAGGGTGGGGGTATATGTGTGTGTGTGTGTGTGTGTGTATGTTACAGAGAGGGTGGGGGGTATGTGTGTGTGTGTGGTTTGTGTGTTGTGGTGAGAGGTGGGGGTATGTGTGTGTGTGTTACAGAGAGAGAGGGTGGGGGTATTTGTGTGTGTGTGTTACAGAGAGAGAGAGGGTGGGGTATTTGTGTGTGTGTGTTACAGAGAGAGAGGGTTGGGGTATTTGTGTGTGTGTTACAGAGAGAGAGGGTGGGGGGTATATGTGTGTGTGTGTGTTACATAGAGAGAGGGTGGGAGTATTTGTGTGTGTGTGTGTGTGTGTGTTACAGAGAGAGAGGGTGGGGGTATGTGTGTGTGTGTGTGTTACAGAGAGAGAGGGTGGGGGTATTTGTGTGTGTGTGTGTGTGTGTGTTACAGAGAGAGAGGGTGGGGGTATTTGTGTGTGTGTGTGTGTGTTACAGATAGAGAGGGTGGGGGTATGTGTGTGTGTGTGTTACAGAGAGAGAGGGTGGGGGCATGTGTGTGTGTGTGTTACAGAGAGAGAGGGTGGGGGTATTTGTGTGTGTGTGTGTGTGTGTGTGTGTTACAGAGAGAGAGGGTGGGGGTATTTGTGTGTGTGTGTGTGTGTGTGATTCTGCAAGTGTGCCTATTCAAGGAGGGTTTTTAGTCTCCTCCTTGGTCCTCTTTCAAGCTTAAAAAAATACCTCCAAGACCCCCCTTCAAAACTAATGGGGCTACACATGAGCGAGAAGGGGACCCAGAAACAAAACGAAAACCTCCCCTGAAGTGTGTGTGTACAAAGGAGTACAAAGGAAATCAAGCAACAACAGGTCTAGTGACCCTTCTAGGTTGCTTGTCCTCCAAAACACTGAGGATCAAGTGTCCAAACAGTGGTTTAGAGTGGGTAAGGGAACATTGGAAAGGGAACTGCTGCCCTGGAACTAATGTCCGTGGCAGGACTAGGAAGTTAGTAGGGGACATATGGGTTAGTAACTGAGGGGAAGATAAAATAAAGTTTTTCATTTACAAACGCAGTCAGTCGCGGGTTTGATGCGAGATATTTGTATAGGCGGAGTTTAAATGAATCAACGGTGCTGCAGTCTATAACGTCTCGGGGAAGCCCATTCCACAAGTTGACAACTCGATTGAAGAAGAAATTCTTAGATTCGTGTGAGTTAAAAGGTTTACCAATAATTTTGCAACCGTTTCCCCTCGTGTAATTAGATTGGTCGATAGTGAAGTACTTACTACAGTTCATATTGTCGATGCCTTTGATGATTTTGAACACTTGAATTAAGTCACCTCTTAATCTGCGCGGGGTTAAAGGAAATAGATTTAATTCTCTAAGACGCTCTTCGTATGGTTTGTTCTTTAGGCTAGGTATCATTTTGGTAACTCTACGTTGAACTCGTTCTAGCTTGTTTATGTCTTTTTGGTAATAAGGGCACCAGCATTGAACGCAGTATTCCAGAAGAGGGCGGACTAAGGAATTGTAAAGGGTTAGGATAACGTCTTTGGATTTATGCTCAAATGACCTGCCTATAAAGCCAATTATTTTGTTTGCCTTCTTAACAACTTCTGAACATTGTTGACTCGGTTTTAGGTTACTCGATATTGTTACTCCCAGATCGGTTTCTCTGTTTACATTCTTAAGCCGAGTGCCATTCATCGAATAGTTTGCTTTCTCATTTAGGTATCCGATATGTAGTACTTTACATTTATCCGCAGTGAAACTCATTTGCCAAATTTGGGCCCAATGTGACAATTTATCTAGATTGTGTTGCATATCGTCAACTTGATCTTTTGAGAGTACGCTATTTGCAATTTTTGTATCGTCAGCAAATTTTGAGATTGTACAGGTGAGACCCTCATCTATGTCATTGATGTAAATTAGAAAGAGAATTGGCCCTAGTACTGATCCCTGAGGTACCCCGCTACTTACATTGGTTCATTTAGATGCCTTACCGTTTATGACTACTCTTTGCTTTCTGTCGCTGAGCCAATTTTCTATCCATTTCAACACACCGTCTTGTATTCCATGCGCTTTTAGTTTTAGCAGTAAACGTTTGTGGGGAACTTTGTCAAAGGCCTTTTGAAAATCAAGGTATATAATATCTACAGCTTTACTCTCATCGTAGAGGTTGAGGATATCGTGGAAGAAGTCTAAGAGGTTTGTTAAACAGGAACGTTTTTTACGAAAGCCGTGTTGAGTATCTTTAAGTATGTTATTTTCCTCTAAGTGATTTACGAGTCTGTCTCTTATGACCGTTTCTAGCATTTTACATACAACTGAGGTTAAGCTAATTGGACGATAGTTACTGGGTAGGGATTTGCTGCCTTTTTTGAATATCGGTGTTACGTTGGCTATCTTCCACTGATCAGGCATAGTTCCAGACTGCAAGGATTTATTGAATAGTAATGTCAGTGGTTTGGAGAGCTCATCCTTAGCTTCCTTTAGAACTCTAGGCGAGATTGTATCAGGTCCAGGCGTTTTATTTACCTTGAGTTTATCTAAACAATTCAATACTTCTCTCTCTGTAACGGTGATATTGCTTAGAACATCTGAATTATCAATCTGAATCGGCGATGGTGTAGGGGTATCACTGAGGTCTTCTGTTGTAAAAACTGATGCAAAGAAGGTATTGAGGGCATTACTCATTTGTACTTCGTCTTTGGTGTATTCTCCATTTTCATCAACTAACGGTCCAACAGTTGAAGTAACTACTTTTTTCTTTCTGACATAACTATAGAATTCTTTCGGGTTTGTTTTACTTTGATTCGCAATATGTAACTCTAGGGTCTTTTTACTTTGCTTAATTAACTTTTTGGCTTTGCGTCGTAGCTCTACAAATTTCACCCGTTCTTCGTCATTT
The DNA here is from genome assembly GCA_032716605.1 of Paralithodes platypus. Lineage (NCBI taxonomy): Eukaryota > Metazoa > Arthropoda > Malacostraca > Decapoda > Lithodidae > Paralithodes > Paralithodes platypus. The sequence goes on along the minus strand of CM064486.1, from coordinate 36,933,687 downwards.
TGTGAGGATTTTAATTTATCATTAGCAATTTTTTTTAGCAAGCATGCAGTTTGAAATATCTTTATTCCACCATTTGGGCTTATTATTATGGCCTGGACGCCGTATTTTCGATGGTATGCAGTCTTGCACTGCTTTTAGGTAAGTGGTTTCGAATAACTTCCAAGATGTAGCCGCATCTAATGGATTTTTTTTTTTTTTTAAGCTTGATGGAGGCCTAGGGAGGAAACAAATAAAACAATACAAATATACATAAATGATGAAATAAATCCGCCCACCTCCCCTTACTAAAAGTTTTAATAGCGGTGGGTAAAGGTAATGTTGAGGGAAGCAGCAGGGCCGCCAGAAGCAGGAGCCGAGCGAGGCACCAGATGCTAGCCAGGAAAATGACAGTCCCAAAAACAAGAACTGGGTAAAGAATAGAACATGGGGTGGTGGTGGTGAGTGTGGTGGTGGTGGTGGTGATGGTGATGGTGGTGGTGGTGATGATGATGATGGTGGTGGTGGTGGTGGTGGGGGTGGGGGTTGTGGTGGCTGGCGGCTTGTGAAGTAGTAATATTTACTCTACCAGGATGGGGTCAGATCCTACAGTCACCCTCAAAAGTCGTGTGCAACTGCTTAAGGGGGGATGGGCTTATTTATTTGCTCTTTTCTGTATCTTTGTATTATTTTTCTAATTTCCTCCCTAGACCTCAATCAAACTTGAAAGAAAACATCCATTAGATCCCCCGGCCGAAGGCAGGTTCCTCTTAAAATTGCAGGCTCGCTATCGCTAGCCAGAACAAAAATCGACACCTAAATGGCACGAAAGGTCTTAAAATTGACAACGAAATGGGGCGAAAGGTGTTAAAATCGCCAAATTATTGGGCAGAATGTTTTATAATCTAAATAAAAAATGGGGATTAACACGAGGGAGAAAGGGGGCCAGAAAAGCGACCCATCTCCCCTTAATATTACGCTTAACTTGTCTCATGCTCAGTATATTGATCATACCCAGTAAGATTGAAACCATTTGAAGCCGTCCTACGCGTGTATTCTGGGACCCAATCACATTATAATCAGTGGTGCCATAATATAAACATATCATCCTATCTCGCCGGAAGAAAAACTGGTGCTTGCGGCTGGCATTGCAGGGACCTGAACACGGAGGATGGCAGAATTATTATATGTGGTCCCCCTCTGAGTCCTGACAGCCCTCTACCTGATCCCCTGTCCTGCTGCTCACCCTACTCTGTGCCAGACAAATTCGCTTTTTACACAGCCATGATTGTCTCTCTGGGGCTTGGGGAGGCTGGGGAAAATGAGTAGAGGAGAAGGGAAGGGGAAGAAGGGACAAGAGGAGGGCGTAAAGCGGGGAGAGGAGGAGAAAGGGGCTGCGGGGAGGTGGGGGAAGAAGAGAAGAGAAAGAGGGGAGAGGAGGAGAAAGGAGGTGGGGGACGAGGAAAAGAGGAGGAGGGGAGGTGAAGAAGGGACAAGCAGAGGAGAGAAAGAGGGGAGATGAGGAGGCCTCAGCCGATTAATCACTCAAAAAGAAGAGTAACAGCAAAGAGGGTATGTAGTAGCGTATAACAAGGACCTGATGAAATCGTCCAGTATGGTAATATGATGGGGGGGAGGGGGGGGGGGGGAGGAAGTGTTACTGTAAAAACAAATATGATGGTAAACATTGCATACGGTAAACTAGAGTGGTACTAGAGAGAGGACATGCCTCCGCCTACACTGGTGGAGGTATACGCTCTACTGATCGCCTACCAAATGAAGTAACTTCTCCCTTTGTGCATAGGCCTATCCTATCTTCCCACCAAATTTCGTGAAAATTGGTTCATTATGTTTTGAGATATCTTGTTTACAGACAAACAGACAAAACGAGCGGAGGCTAAAGCAAATAGACAAACAAAGGGTGGAAAACTAACCTCCGTTACATATACATAGTGATAAATTTGCAATGAGTTGTAATACTGATTAAGTGTAAGTGACACTGAATGCCATGTCAGTTTAAATTTGCAATGAGTTGTAATACTGATTAAGTGTAAGTGACACTGAATGCCATGTCAGTTTCCCGCGGTTGGCCTCCTCTCTTTCTGCTCTCTCCACTTATATATTCTCTCTCTCTCTCTCTCTCCCTCTCTCCCTTCCTCCCCCTGTCTTCTGTGCCTTAAATCTTTAGCTTTTATTCTTCACCGTCTGTCTTTTTTTCAACCATCAACCATTTTTTTATCTCCATTTTTTTAACCCTTTCTTCTGGTCTTCCAGCTCAGCTCTTCCTGCATTTTTCCTCTTTGCTTCTTTACAAATTCCGTCGAGATATACAGAAAAGGCGGGCCTGTAAAATGCATATATATATATACGTATTTACACGTGGATTTTTTGGAAAGGTGAATATTCGCGCGATTTTCAAGGGGTATGGTTCGTTTTTCTGGACCCCCTTCTCCCTCATGTTTAGCCCCATTAGTTTTTTGAGATGTTAAGACGTTCGTTCCATTAGTTTGGCGATTTTGAAACCTTTCGCCCCATTTCTTTGTCAGTATCAAGACCTTTCGTGCCATTTAGGTGTCGATTTTTTCCTGGCGAGCGATAGCGAGGCTGTAATTTTAGGAGGAATCGGCCTTCGGCCGGGACATTTTTCTACCGAAAAAGTACCTGTAGGGTTTGTTCGTGGGTACCTGGCTAGGGAAAGGTACGTAGGCCTATATGGAGTTAGGCTTGAAGTGCTGTGAACATAGAAAGCACAGGAGTTCAGGGGAAATGTGTATACTGTATATTATATGTTAATTTGTATACTGTATATTATATGTTAATTTGTATACTGTATATTATATGTTAATTTGTATACTGTATATTATATGTTAATTTGTATACTGTATATTATATGTTAATTTGTATACTGTATATTATATGTTAATTTGTATACTGTATATTATATGTTAATTTGTATACTGTATATTATATGTTAATTTGTATACTGTATATTATATGTTAATTTGTATACTGTATATTATATGTTAATTTGTATACTGTATATTATATGTTAATTTGTATACTGTATATTATATGTTAATTTGTATACTGTATATTATGTTAATTTGTATACTGTATATTATATGTTAATTTGTATACTGTATATTATATGTTAATTTGTATACTGTATATTATATGTTAATTTTTGTATTTATTATATTCTTTAGTTTCCTCCTAAAACCTCCATCAAGTTTTCAAATATCCCCCTAAGACGGGGGGGGGGGGGGGGGCATTGAGATCAATTTGTAAATTTGTCGGTATATAAATTTCCCGACTGAAGTCCGGTTCCTTCTAAATTACAGGCTGTCTATCGCTCGCCGGGAAAATATCGACATCTAAATGGCACAAAAGGTTTTCTATCTATCTATATATCTATCTATTTACTCAGGCCCAATCCCCACTTTTTTTTTTTTTTATTATTTATTTTTTATGTTTTTACTATCGCCAAACTAATGGAGCGAAAGTCTAAAAATATCAAAACTAATGGGGCTAAACATAAGGGAAAAAGGGGTCCAGACAAAAATATATAGAGCAAACAAACTTCCCTTTAATGTTATGCAGGTGTGGGCTAGTGCTTATTTGGGGGGGCTACTTATTCATATATTTATATAATTTTGAGTTTCCTCGCTAGACCTCCATCAAACTTAGAAAAACATTCCCCATGCCCCCTTTCAAGATATATTTGTACATTTTTCGGTAAAAAAAAATGGCTAGTGAACGAACGTCTTCAAATCGCAAAACTAATGGGTCTCAACATGAGGGAGAAATGTGTCCAGAATAAGCGAGTACCTCACCTTTAAGACTGGGATGAATATGAGAAGGAATGCATCAGAGCAGTATATATATTTAAAATGCTAGTTAGAATTTTTGTAAACCTATAATGGACGTGCCGTAAATAAAATAAAAGCAAAGAGGTCAGGAATTAAATGCAGTGATACGAGAGAGATGAACAAGATAAGAAATAATTATATAGAAATATATAGAAATATATATTCAGATGTGCCGGTAGTTAATCTTTATTATGCACGGCACATGAGAGAGAGAGAGAGAGATTTATGTATGTGTTCGTGAGTGAGTGAATGAAGGGGAGACAGAGAGGGAGAGGGGGGGGCGGTAGGACGGTGATAATTGGGCAGAGAGATGAATAGGTCATTGTAAAAAAATGCTGATAGCAGAGACTTCCTAATTAAAGCCACCCCCGAGAGAGAGAGAGAGAGAGAATATGTATATGTTTTTATTATCATGTGTTTGGAGAATGATTAAAATATATAATACTTGACTTGTAATGATATAAAACTAATCCTATATTTGTCTTTCTTTGCAGGTGAGTTTGAATTGTCCATGATGATTGGCTTAAGAGGTTCTATTGGGAAGTGAGTATATACGGTATATATTGTGTTTTGCTTCACCCAACCCCTTACTTACGGCGGGGATGGCCGGTTTTCTGGACCACTTTCTCCCTCATGTTTAGCCCCATTAGTTTTCAGATGTTAAGATGTTTGCCCCATTAGTTAGTCGATTTTAAGACCTTTCGCCCCATCTTTCGTCAATATTTAGACCTTTCGTGCTATTTAGGTGTCGATATTTTTCCTGGCGAACGATAGTGAGCCTGTAATGTTAGAAGAACCGGCCTTCGGCCGTCACATTTTTCTACCGAAAAATGTACAAATTAATCTAGAAGGGAGATCTAATGGATGTTTGTTTTAATTTGATGGAGGTCTAGGGAGGAAACTAGAAAAATAATGAATACATGCAAAATCGCCCAAAAAGTAAACCATCCCTCCTTAATTATTTCTGAGAGTAGTGGGTGAGTGGACTATTTCTGAGAGTAGTGGGTGAGTGGACTATTTCTGAGAGTAGTGGGTGAGTGGACTATTTCTGAGAGTAGTGGGTGAGTGGACTATTTCTGAGAGTAGTGGGTGAGTGGACTATTTCTGAGAGTAGTGGGTGAGTGGACTATTTCTGAGAGTACTGGGTGAGTGGACTATTTCTGAGAGTAGTGGGTGAGTGGCCTATTTATTTTTAGCATTCAATAGACAAACTAATATGGTGTTTTGGTCGACTCGAACCCTTGCTACTCTTTCGATTATTAATTTTTGGATTAATTGAAATGCAGGCGGAAGAAGCTCCTGCATCTGAGCCGGCCTTTCTTCCTATATGGTAATGGTTTAGTATTTTAACCCCTTCAGCACGATGACCTATTGTTCATGGTATTCTGGTTACTGTTAGACGATTTTCTTAAGGGGAGGTTTTTAGTTTGGTCCCTAGATATCCTTCAAGCTTAAGATTACACACCCTTGAGCCCCTTTCAAGATAAATTTGTAAATTTTTCGGTAGAAAAATGTCCCGGCTGAAAGCCGGTTTCTCTTAAATTACAGGCTCGCTATTGCTCGCCAGGATAAAATCAACACCTAAATGGCACGGAAGGTCTTAAAATTGACAGAAATGGGTCAAAAGTTCTTAAAATCGTCAAAATAATGGGGCGAACGTCTTGAAATTAGAAAAGCAATGGGGCTAAACATTAATGAGAAAGGAGTCAAGAAAAAAATCCCTCAAGTGGAAATCCCCCCTTAAGCTTATAGTGTACCTCTACGACTCGATACACCATCTGAATAACATAGGTCCTCCTTAAACTGCATAAAATCGTCTAACTTTAGCCCTAATCGAATGTTGAAAGGCGTCATCGTGCTGAAGGGATTAAAGATAAGCTACTGTATAAATTATGTATATTTATTAATTCTAAAGATCCATCCCAATCTGAATTAAACATTGTGCCGTTGGTTAGATTAAAACTAAAGCAAAATATATGAACGAATTCATATAGTTATTATCCTTCCTAAATATAGACACACTTGCCCAATTGACTACTTGCGAGTTTTTCTACCGAAAAATGTACAAATTAATCTAGGAGGGGGATCTAATGGGTGTTTTATTAAAGTTTGATGGAGGTCGAGGGAGGAAACTAGAAAAATAATAAAAAATATACATAAATGAGCCAATAAATGAGCCCATCCCCCCCTTAAGTTAGGGCTGTCACCTGCAGACCCTTTCTGTGGAGGGGCCGAACAGAATAGGGCCCTAGCGACAATTGGACCTGTTTCCTTGTAAAGTCGGTATCACCAGCGAGTTTATTCCTGAACTTCAATCGTCAACAATGGTCTGACAGCTTATGAGAAGAGTCACTCTATAAAATAAATGCCACCTAAATGTATCCATATACAGTACAGTGTAATTTCCGATACCAGTGTGATAGATCCTATAAACGTTGTCGGAATTGTTGACCATCCACATTTGACGACCACCAAAGTTCTCGTGTGATACCCCTCGAGTCCCGCAGGCCATTTTCTGTGTGCTCAACCAAACTATTAATCATAAAATCGCTCCGTGCATGAAAAGGTTTAGGGCAAGGCCTTAGGTTAGGGATGGTGAGCGTAAGGGGACATGGGCCGTTTTTCTGGACCACTTTCTCCCTCATGTTTGGCCCCATTAGTTTTCAGATGTTAAGATGTTTGCCCCATTAGTTAGTCGATTTTAAGACCTTTCGCCCCATTTCTTCGTCAATATTTAGACCTTTCGTGCTATTTAGGTGTCGATTTTTTCCCTGGCGAACGATAGTGAGCCTGTAATGTTTGAAGAACCGGCCTCCGGCCGGGAAATTTTTCTACCGAAAAATATACAAATTAATCTAGAAGGGGGATCTAGTGGATGTGTGTTTTTTTTTTTAATTTGATGGAGGTCTAGGGAGGAAACTAGAAAAACAATGAATACATGCAAAAGTCGGAAGGGGAAGACGGGACCTAGAGGAGATGAGAGGGTTAGTGCAGGTGGGGAAAAGGACTAAATGTGAAGGGACAGCGGAGGGTGGCACGCACTCAAGGGGAAACTACTGCCCCGAGTGTCTGTGTGTGTGTGTGTGTGTGTGTGAGTCTGCTGGGTGTGTGTGTGTAGGTAGGTGTGTGTGTGTGTGTGTGTGTAGGTATGCATGTGTGTGTGTAGGTGAGTGTGTGTGTGTCACTGTGGTATCGCTGTGTGTATGTGTAACTACGTGTGTGTTTTGTTAACTTCATAATGGCTCTGATTTGCTTATTAGTGTCTCTTCAAATGAGGAACATATTTTGCGAAGATATTTTGCAAGAGTTTGAATTATAATTGAATGGCTATGTCAACGAAAAAACAACAATAATGGATACTGTAGGTTAATAACATAATATGAATGTGAGATGAGGGGAATTGCGGTATAACACTATGCTTCCGTGTGTTTGTAATGTTAAATAATATAGTTATAAATACCTGTTTTTATTTTAGAGGCCTACATGAAAATATTTACCATCATATACAATTATATACCCGAATAAAAAAAAATAGTTAGTAAAATATATACTGTAAATACATTAATAAGAAAAATGGTAGGTACAAATATGTCGATACAAAAATACGATTAATCCAACGAGTGTAGCCTGCAGATTGACGATAACCAAGCCAGGTGATTGAATGTAACACCTGTCAGAAGAAGTAAGGTGTGTTTGTTTGTATGTGGGTAAAACACCTACCGATAAATGACTCGACCCCCCCCCCCCCCCCCCCGCCACTAACACCTCATAATACCAGTGTTAGCAGGAGTTGATTAGTCTACTTTAGGTTATTGAATGGTTTATTTAGTCATAGATTTATTTATTTATTTGGATAGATAGAGAGAGGGAGGGGTGTCTTCTGAGTAGGCTGATTACATTTAGTTTAGTTAATAAAGGCATAATAAGCATAGAGGAATGAATTAGTCTGGTGTAATATGATGTGTATTGCAATGAGAGAGAGAGAGAGAGAGAGAGAGAGAGAATGGGGAAGAGTGAGGTGTGTGTGGGGGGGGGGGGGGGAAGCAGGATGTCCAAACTTGTGCATGTTGGAAGCAATTACTGGCCCTGTGATCGATGGCACGACCCCCCCCCCCCTCCCCCTTCTCCCTCTCACCTCCACATACCCCTCACCCTACCCTTACATCCACATCCTCCTCCCCCTCCACCACATCCCTCCGCCTGCATCTTTTCTACTCGACCTGCTCTTTTCCACCACTTCTATGTTCGTCCACCGGCAAGTTCTCTCCACCACCTGTAACTCCCTTCCACATCCCCTCCACGTACAGCAGAACTTACTCCTACCTACCACTTCACTCCACTCCACTTATAATAGCCACTCTCCTCCGTCTTCTGCACAGGTTTATTCCACTTCCAATCGCAATCTCCCGTGACATGTGGCAACTAGGGTCAAAGGTTGTGTTATGTCACCTCCAGTACGACTTCTGTATGCTTCTCTTCTCTAAATCAAAACTCTCTCTCTCGCTCTCGCTCTAACTCTCTCTCGCTCTCGCTCTCGCTCTCTCTCTCTCTCTCTCTCTCTCTCTCTCTCTCTCTCTCTCTCTCTCTCTCTCTCCCTCCCTCCCTCCCTCCCTCCCTCCCTCCCTCCCTCTCTCCCTCCCTCCCTCCCTCCCTCTCTCCCTCCCTCCCTCCCTCTCTCGCTCTCGCTCTCGCTCTCGCTCTCGCTCTCTCTCTCTCTCTCTCTCTCTCTTTTCTCCACCCATCACCTCCCCACTACTACACATCATCTCCCCAATACGAGTGTCCTCACCTGTGCGTTGTCGTGAGTACGCTAATGAGCTACCTACGGCGCCCAGGTATATCCAGGTGTACGTGTGTTCTGTTAACAATATTGTGTTTTGGCCTTCTTGTTTGACTTTGATAATGATAGGGCCTAACGCTTTTATCGATTTGATTCCGGTTTGGAAGAACTTGTGCGAATGTTAATCGAGATCGTTTCTACTCCTTTAATTCGTAGAGGTTCATTCTTAAATGCTTAAAGTCGCCTAACCAAGGTAATCTGAGTAAAATAAACATATAGCGCTATAGGGGTTTAATTGTGTGTGTGTGTGTGTGTGTGTGTAGCAGACACATCAAATTTATTCACACTTACCGTTCTCTCTCTCTCTCTCTCTCTCTCTCTCTCTCTCTCTCTCTCTCTCTCTCTCTCTCTCTCTCTCTCTCCCCCCCCCTCTTCCACCCGCCGCACGTGATACCGCCGCCCATTGATTAGCAGGTCGGGACTAATCGATATGTTGCCTCGGACTCAACCCCCTAAAACTGGACTGGCACGGGAATATCCACGCCCGCACGCCCACCCACACGCAAGGGGAGGGGAGGGAGGGGTGAGGGACTAGATCATCAGTAGCCAAACCACAATTCCGACATTGGTAACATTTAAGGTTGAGTTTAAACCCCGGAGAATACACTCCTTTTATTTTTTATTTTTTTGCAAGAAGGGAATTTGGATAAAGAGGCATCGATTTAGACTGGAGAGAGAGAGAGAGAGAGAGAGAGAGAGAGAGAGAGAGAGAGAGAGAGAGAGAGAGAGAGAGAGCGCGAGAGCGAGCGAGAGCAGGAAAAGAACTACCCCCAAACTTCAGAATCACCAGCAAATTTGATAATGTAGCAGACGAGAGAGACTTTATAGTGAACAGAGATCGGCCAATTTCTGCCGTATTGGTACCGCTGGTTTCACTAGTCTCTGTTAATACTCATATGCATCCATACTCCAGCTTTACGCATTAGTGGTACAGGAATATAGTTTGGCCTTTGGATATATATTCTACATAAACATAAGTATATTATGATCCCTTTGATTGATATAAATACGGTAACAAAATGGCTTCCATAAATGAATTTGGGCCATCCCTCTTACTAGTGTATAAAACTCCTGCGAACTGAGAGACTCCAATGATAGAAAAATGGACAAACACCGACATTTATTGCCCATAACAATATAAACCGATTAGGCCTACTACTAATTCATTTGTTTAGCAATTCATGTTATTTACTTTATATCGTACGATGTATAAGGCATGACAAATTAGTAGATCTCATAAAACACAAATATTGCTATGTGCCGCATTCCTTTATTTGTTATTAAATTCAATATAACTTTGCCAACACAGTAAGGCACAGAGGCAGTCCCCCCCCCCCCCACCACACACACACACACACCCACCCACCAATATTAGGCCATTACTACTGGCTCTGTCTCGAGTCGTCCACCCCCAGCTATGGGGTAGGTGCCTGAGTAATATACATACAGTACATACATACATACTACTGTCCGACAAATACCGAATCGTAATTGATAAACAAATCAGACAATTATTACACTGCTAGAATTGTTTCAAACATATATAAGATTTAGTCGAATTCATATAATGTGTTAAGAGGCCTCGAATCTGCGTCTTGCTGAATATATTGTACGATCACTGCATTCCAAAAGTTGTGTGTTGCAAAGGCTGGTCTGGAGGTCAAAGGGGTGTTCCAATATAAGATCAGGGAAGGTCAGGTCAAAGAGGTTCCAATATAAGGTCAGGGAAGGTCAGGTCAAAGGGGTGTTCCAATATAAGGTCAGGTCAAAGAGGTGTTCCAATATAAGGTCAGGGAAGGTCAGGTCAAATAGGAAGGAGGTAGGAAACAGGTCGAGGCTCCCTTTTTGGCTCCCCGTGTTTGTATCTAATTTAGCGTAGTCGGGCCTGTGTGTGTGTGTATGTTTGTGTGTGTGTGTGTGTGTGTGTGTGTTTTAGGTCTTGAATTTCTTGCCTTCTGTTTTAATTTACCTTTATCTGTTCTTATTATCTTTGCCCTTCTTTTTTCCTTTACTTACTTTTTTGTTCTTCCAATTGCTTTTCTTTTCTGTACATTATCCCTTGCTCTTACGTTCTTTTATTTTCTACTCTCTCTCTCTCTCTCTCTCTCTCTCTCTCTCTCTCTCTCTCTCTCTCTCTCTCTCTCTCTCTCTCTCTCTCTCTCTCTCTCTCTCTCTCTCTCTCTCTCTCTCTCTCTCTCTCTCTCTCTCTCTCTCTCTCTCTCGTTTAGACATCGAGCAGTGGGTCCTGTATTGTCTTCTCAGGCTATTGTAACTTTTTTTTTTTGGGGGGGGGGAGGAGAGGGGAGGAGTGGAATTCTGGGTAGTGGTGGACGTTATACAAATGGGACTGTGTGTGTGTGTGTGTGTGTGTGTGTATGTGTATGTGATGATAATAATCGGTTTATTTCGAGTCGGCAGCCAATGAGGCTGAAAATACACAATTCCTTAACTTAACTTATCCTAAGTAGTCAACAGATTTGACTCTGGTTGCCACAAGGGCGACCAGAAGGGGTAGGATGTGGGCAGGGAACCAGGTGGAACCCAGAGGTGGTGCATCCACACCTAACCTCCACAGCCCGGAAAGTTTTAAACATCACCAGCAGGTAGCAAGGATCGAACCCGTGCTACCCCTGTCTAGAGTATGGTGACTTAGTGCGCTCGGCCAGTGTGACCATAAATATAAAGTTGTGTGTGTGTGTGTGAGAGAGAGAGAGTCCGAGTGAGTATATAATTATATGCTAGTGTACCAGCTAAGGTAAGTATGCTAAGTATATACCAACACGGGCCGAGTAATGGAATAGAAGTTAATATACCCCCGAGATTAACAATGTGTAAACAGTCACCCGAGCTTGTATTTGGGTACAGTTGGACAAGTAATTCAGGTCGCAGCTGTGTCATATAACTTATTTAGCCAACTGTACGGCCGCGCTAATAAGTCCCAGCTGTCATTACGTTTGGCTTGGTCTGTGCTGTATTCATGTCTGTCAGATGTTGAATAGGGTGGGTAAGTGTAGGAACATGTTTGTAGCCTATATCTCACTCAAAAAGAAGAAATCATGTGTAAATATTGCCGATACCAAATATTGATCAAAACATACTTGGTGCCGAGACATGACTTATGAGCGCGATTGTACCTGGTATATATTAATTAACGTAGTGGTTAATATAGTGTGCTGCAAATAATAATAATGCGTTTGACTGATGACCTGGAGGGAGTATGTTGGTCGATTGTACCTGGTACTAATGTATAATTATGCAGTATATAATAAAGGTGCATTATGTTTTTACTTGAGTGTGAAGCGTGTAGGTTATTATACAGTATGAGTGTGTGTTGAATGTACTCGTGTGTGAAGATGCCTACCAATGTTTTAAATTATTATGAATGTGTGTGTGTATGTGAGAGAGAGAGAGAGAGAGCGGTATTTGTGTGTGTATGTATACTTTTTATATGTGTACAGGTGCATCTTTGTGTGTGTATGTACTGTACAGCATGTGTCTGTTAATGTGCCTTACAGTGTATGTGTGTTGTGTGTGTGTTAATTTTTAGGCGTGTGTTAATGTGTACGGGTGTGTGTTATCCACTGGGTGTGCGTAAATGTGTGTGTGTATACAAAAACTCATGTGTGTGTGTGTGTGTGTGTGTGTACGTCGGAAAGGTAGGTTGGTAGTATTGGCGTGTTTACCCTAGGACGAGTTTGTGTGTGTGTGTGGGGGGTGGGGGGGGGGGCGGGGGTCTTATGCTCTACTTCCCTCTGTTCAACGAGAGAGAGAGAGAGAGAGAGAGATTTTTTATGAATGAACTGTTATGTGATGTGTGGTAATGTATGGTAGAACACATATCACATACATTTAATGTGATTTAAGATTGATTTGTTTTGTATTTTTTGGTATTATTTTTGTTGTACTGTATGTGACCCGTTAAAGCATGTGATTTATGTTACTCGTTTCTATTATCTAGTTATTCTTTTTATATACGGTTTCTATCACTATTCCCGGAATATCCGTTTACTTTTGCTCAAGGGGTCATTTATCTCAATTACAGTAATAAGGTAGTTTTGTTATACACTTGATACATTATATACCGGTACATATATTATATACCGGTACATATATTATATACCGGTACATATATTATATACCGGTACATATATTATATACCGGTACATATATTATATACCGGTACATATATTATATACCGGTACATATATTATATACCGGTACATATATTATATACCGGTACATATATTATATACCGGTACATATATATACCTATACCGGTACATATATTATATACCGGTACATATATTATATACCGGTACATATATTATATACCGGTACATATATTATATACCGGTACATATATTATATACCGGTACATATATTTGTAATATAATGGTTGTATATATTATAGATCTTGGGTAAGTAATTCATTGATCAAGCTCTCGTTTACCGTTAGCTAGATGTGTTTTGTGCGCGTGTGTGTGTGTGTGTAAGAAAGAGGGATACAGAGCAACATATATTTGTTATGGAGATGGCCATATTCCTAAGACTTACCTTTGTAAAGCCCAGATCTTTTTGAACGAAATAGCCAGAACACTTCTATATTTAGGGGAGTACGTGACCTCAAGATTGTTCATAAATAAACAAACGGAGGGAAATTTATCCGAGAGAGAGAGAGAGAGAGAGAGAGAGAGAGAGAGAGAGAGAGAGAGAGAGAGAGATGAGAAGAAGAGAGAGAAGAGGGGGGGGGGTGAGGGCGGGGGGGGAGGGGGGGGTGGAGAGGAAACAGGAGACACGAGAGGGAGGAAATGTGGGGGGGGGGGGGGGGGTTTATGGGGGGGGGGGGGGGGGGGGTAGAACAGCAGCACAAGATGAGTGGGACAAGATAAGAGAGACTTTGCACTGCTCTCTGTTTGCATCACTTGAGCCAAAGCCAGTAAAGGTCGGAAGGGGTCGCTGGAGAGAGAGAGAGAGAGAGAGAGAGGGGTGATTGCAGAATGGATGATTCAAGGGCTCGTAAATAAAGCAAGAACTAGCAGATACGAATGTTCTTTTCAGACTGCTTATGGGCAATCTAACGTAAGGGAAATAGAGCGAAGAGAGAGAGAGAGAGCGAGCGAGAGCGAGAGCGAGCTTTCTCGTAGGTATTGAGTGTGTGTTGCCCTAGAAGAGAAGCATCGGGAGGTTTTGTCGTCTCTAATTAGTGATGTACAGTCGTGGACATATGTTCTTAACCCCAATGATTTTCATTAGGCAAGTACTACATATTGATGCGACCAGTTTATATGTAATAGTTCAAAATTAGTGCAATTATCAATTTGTAAATTTATGCAAAAACAAAGTTTATTCGTAAATTGATTATACATAGTTTAAATACGGTACATAATGCAATTCATAAGGTGGGTTAAGAACATAATAACCGGGAGAGGGGTGAAAGATCGGTAAACATAGATAGACAGATGGCCATATTATTTGACAGCCACAACAAATAGACGAAAGAAGTAATGGGTGACCAAACAATCAACATGGATTGGTGTGTGTCTGTGTGTGTGTGTGTGTGTGTGTTAAAGAAAAATAAAGACCAAAAGAGAGGGAAAAATAGAAAGAGAGAGAGAGAGAGAGAGCAAGAGAGCGAGCTTGGAGGCCCTTGGAGTGAAGCAGGTACCCCCGTTATTTAGTCGCCTCTAATTAGAGAGATGAAAGAATATAGGAACGATGCAGAGAGAGAGAGAGAGAGAGAGCGAGCGAGCGCGAGAAAGAGCGAAAGGCTAGAGGCAAGGTAGAGGTACAAAGGAGTACAAAGGAAATCAAGCAACAACAGATCTAGTGACCCTTCTAGGTTGCTTGTCCTCCAAAACACTGAGGATCAAGTGTCCAAACAGTGGTTTAGAGTGGGTAAGGGAACATTGGAAAGGGAAATACTGCCCTGGAACTAATGTCCGTGGCAGGATTAGGAAGTTAGTAGGGGACAGATGGGTTAGTAACTGAGGGGGGGATAAAATAAAGTTATTCATTTACAAACGCAGTCAGTCGCGGGTTTGATGCGAGATATTTGTCTAGGCGGAGTTTAAATGAATCAACGGTGATGCAGTCTATAACGTTTCGGGGAAGCCCATTCCACAAGTTGACAACTCGATTGAAGAAGAAATTCTTAGATTCGTGTGAGTTAAAAGATTTACCAATAATTTTGCAACCGTTTCCCCGCGTGTAATTAGATTGGTCGATAGTGAAGTACTTACTACAGTTCATATTGTCGATGCCTTTGATGATTTTGAACACTTGAATTAAGTCACCTCTTAATCTGCGCTGGGTTAAAGGAAATAGATTTAATTCTCTAAGACGCTCTTCGTATGGTTTGTTCTTTAGGCTAGGTATCATTTTGGTAACTCTACGTTGAACTCGTTCTAGCTTGTTTATATCTTTTTGGTAATAAGGGCACCAGGATTGAACGCAGTATTCCAGAAGAGGGCGGACTAAGGAATTGTAAAGGGTTAGGATAACGTCTTTGGATTTATGCTCAAATGACCTGCCTATAAAGCCAATTATTTGTTTGCCTTCTTAACAACTTCTGAACATTGTTGACTCGGTTTTAGGTACTCGATATTGTTACTCCCAGATCGGTTTCTCTGTTTACATTCTTAAGCTGAGTGCCATTCATCGAATAGTTTGCTTTCTCATTTAGGTATCCGATATGTAGTACTTTACATTTATCCGCATTGAAACTCATTTGCCAAATTTGGGCCCAACATGACAATTTATCTAGATTGTGTTGCATATCGTCAACTTGTTCTTTTGAGAGTACGCTATTTGCAATTTTTGTATCGTCAGCAAATTTTGAGATTGTACAGGTGAGACCCTCATCTATGTCGTTGATGTAAATTAGAAAGAGAATTGGTCCTAGTACCGATCCCTGGGGTACCCCGCTACTTACATTGGTCCATTTGATGCCTTACCGTTTATGACTACTCTTTGCTTTCTGTCGCTGAGCCAATTTTCTATCCATTTCAACACACCGTCTTGTATTCCATGCGCTTTTAGTTTTAGCAGTAAACGTTTGTGGGGAACTTTGTCAAAGGCCTTTTGAAAATCAAGGTATATAATATCTACAGCTTTACTCTCATCGTAGAGGTTGAGGATATCGTGGAAGAAGTCTAAGAGGTTTGTTAAACAGGAACGTTTTTTACGAAAGCCGTGTTGAGTATCTTTAAGTATGTTATTTTCCTCTAAGTGATTTACGAGTCTGTCTCGTATGACCGTTTCTAGCATTTTACATACAACTGAGGTTAAGCTAATTGGACGATAGTTACTGGGTAGGGATTTGCTGCCTTTTTTTAATATCGGTGTTACGTTGGCTAGCTTCCACTGATCGGGCATAGTTCCAGACTGCAAGGATTTATTGAATAGTAATGTCAGTGGTTTAGAGAGCTCATCCTTAGCTTCCTTTAGAACTCTAGGCGAGATTGTATCAGGTCCAGGCGTTTTATTTACCTTGAGTTTATCTAAACAATTCAATACTTCTCTCTCTGTAACAGTGATATTGCTTAGAACATCTGAATTATCAATCTGAATCGGCGATGGTGTAGGGATATCACTGAGGTCTTCTGTTGTAAAAACTGATGCAAAGAAGGTATTGAGGGCATTACTCATTTGTTCTTCGTCTTTGGTGTATTCTCCATTTTCATCGACTAACGGTCCAACAGTTGAAGTAACAACTTTTTTCTTTCTGATATAACTATAGAATTCTTTCGGGTTTGTTTTACTTTGATTCGCAATATGTAACTCTAAGGTCTTTTTACTTTGCTTAATTAACTTTTTGGCTTTGCGTCGTAGCTCTACAAATTTCAGCGTTCCGTTCTTCGTCATTTTGTGAGGATTTTAATCTATCATTAGCACATTTTTTAGCAAGCAGGCAGTTTGAAATATCTTTATTCCACCATTTGGGCTTATTATTATGGCCTGGACGCCGAGTTTTTGATGCTATGCAGTCTTGCTCTTGCACTGCTTTTAGGTAAGTGGCTTCGAATAACTTCCAAGATGTATTTATGTCGTTATTGTGAATTAAAAAGCTCCAGTCAGTTTCTTTAAACATAGCTCTAAGTTTATGGAAGTTTGCTTTCTTGAAATTAGGGACTTTTTCGATGCTACTATTTGGTTCGTTACTAGTAAACTTTAAAGTGAAAGTTATCGTACGATGGTCGCTGTTACTGAATTCATCACCAACATTCAAATTCTCTATTAATTCTTCTTTTGTTGCAAGTACAATGTCAAGAACGTTATTACCACGGGTCGGCGTTCCAACAAATTGATAAAGCGAACTCTCTTGCAAGTTCGTATACAAGTCATGTCCGGAGTGTGAAGTAAGAGTATCGCCCCACTTGGTCACAGGTAAATTAAAGTCACCAAAAATTACGGTATCTTGTGAGTTACTTACATCTGCAATTTGTTCGTAAATTTCTCGGTCAGTTTGCACTGATTGAGCTGGAGGTCTGTATATTAATGCAAGTATTATTTTGGTACCTTTATTATTCTTTATTAGCACAAAAGATGCGTCGACGTTCACAATTTGAGGTTTTGACAAGAGGGTAGGGTTAAGACTTTCTTTGATATAAAGTAAAACGCCACCTCCATTTCGATTTATTCGGCTTTTCTCAAACATTACATAACCGGGAAGTGAATACTCTGCTAAAAAGTCTCTATCTTCTGTATTGAGCCAAGATTCTGTTATGCCAATCACATCATAATTTTCTGTAAACACTAGCTCCTCTAAATCTGAAAATTTATTGCGTATGCTACGAGCGTTTGCATAGAAAACCTTTAAATTTGTTATTTTAGAACTCACGGAACGCTCTTTAATAATATTTTTGGTTCTTGTCGGATCTTCATTTATGTTCATGGCTGTCCTCGGTCCTCGCTGTCTTCGGTCCTTATCGCTGGTGGTCCTCGGTTGCCTCTGTTTTTTTTGGCGTTGGATGATTTATGTCACTGCTGCTTCTTCTCGGATGGCGTTTTTTGATCCATGGCTGCGGACTGCTTCGTGTAGGAGACGACCCATGCGTGCTGAACCCACAGGGTTTAGATGAGTGCCATCCTTGCGGAACAGAGTAGGCTGGTTGTAGAAGTTGTCCCAGAGGTTGATGAATTCAACTTCTTCCCTCAGACACAAATGTTTTATTCGGCTATTTGTGCTGAAAGCCTTGTCGTAGAATTTGTCAGGTGCGTCGATCTTGGGGAGAATGCCTGAGATGATATTCCTTGACTTGTTTTTGTAGTGCTGGATCATCTTGCGATATTTCTCCATCAACTCTTCGGATCTGGTGCGCATGACGTCATTTGAACCAGCATGGATGACAAAAAGGGTATTTTCATTTGCATCCTTTGTGGTATCTTCGAAGGCTTCCACAATGTCGTCCAGTCCAGCTCCTGGGATGCAAAATCTTTTTCGTCGATTTGGGACTCTGTCGCAGAACTCTTCGACCTGTCCTCGTAGGATGGAATCCCCCACGAGCCTGGTCTCTTCTGGTTCGTCTTCCATCTCTACCAATATCTCAAATCTGTTGGACATTGTGACTGGTAGATGAGACCTTTTCTGCGTTGGCCGTGCACCATTCCTCACTGGTGAAATTCGGAAACCTGTGGTGGCGGGACTCTATGTACAGGTCGGGGAGAGGAGTGGTTAGAACGGGGGCGAGGGGTTGGTACTGTTCGTGCTAGCAGGCTTCTTGCACGAGGAGTGGGGGAGAGACTAAGGTGAACAGGGCGGCTGTCCTGGTTTGATGTCGGCTCAGGTTCATCAGAAGCATCTGCTGCAGTGTCTACTGCAGGTGTTGGATTGTTGGCAGATGACGTTGGGGCGGTGGTGGATGCTGGAGTTGAAACAATTTGAGTTAGTGATACTCCAACGTTGAGTGTTACAAACTCTTGGAGTGATTCCAGCTTCCTGGTGAGGGCGTTGATCTTGTTGAGGGCTTCATCCAATTTTGCTGTCAAATCCCCTCGTTGCTGGCAGAGTCGGCAGACTTGTGGATCGGCAGGAGCAAACATGGAAGCACCAAACCTACCGGCGCAGTTCGTACAGGCACGAGGCATGGTGACGATCACTTTCTTCAGTTCACTTCACTCACTTAAAAACACTTAACTCACTTTAAAAACACTAAACTCACTTTAAAAAAGTGAGAGAAGGTAGAGAGAGAGAGAGAGCGAAAGGCTAGAGAGAGAGAGAGAGAGAGAGAGAGAGAGAGAGAGAGGGAGAGGGGGGGGGGCAGAAAGAGGTGAAAACACGAAAGAAAAAAGTTAGGGAGTTGTTGTTGTTGTTACAGCTTTTTATATACTTTAAGCTTACATACTAATATATTGCAAAGCAAATATATTGTTCTGGGTTCGATTCCTGGCATTAGAAAGGTCAATCTATATTTCGAGTGAAAATATCTTACCATATTATATACACTAATTACCATCTCCTACTATCACCACCACCACCTCCTAAAGGTTCAGGTACGTACATTTGATAGCGAGGTCGGTCCTTAGAAATATGTGCCCCATAAAATGTGCTTTCCTTTCACTTGAAACATTAGGCTATTCAGTGTCCAGTTGGGTTTGAGTACATGATTAGATTGATATCCAGTATTCGATTATATGGATATCAAATCGTAGTCATATGTACTTAACTTTGAACTGTCTTGATGGTGTAATGGTTTGAGTGTTTAAGATATGTATCTGGTAACCCAGGTTCGAATCCCTTCATTAATTTCATTGGGAGGTGTTTGGTATTGGGAGTGAAATTGATAAATTAAATTATTCCTTATTTCGTTCATGTCTTGTTCGTATATGTATTACTCTTTCCCTCAAAACTGTTTAAGGGGAGATTTGTATTTGTTTGTTTATATATTTATTTAGCTATGTCTATTTATTATTTTTATCCCTAGACCTCCATCAAGCTTAACAAAATAACCCTGAGACCCCCCCCCCCCTCCCCTCCCCTCCCCTCCTCTCCTGTAATATAAATGTGTGCAGTATTCGGTAGAAAAATGGCCGGATCCTCCTAAAGTGCAGGCTCTCTATCGCTCGGCAGGAAGAAATCGTCACCTACATGGCATGGAAGGTCTTAACATCCTCTAAGTAATGAGGCGAATGTGTTAAAATATCAAAACTAATGGGGCTAAACTTGAGGGAGAAGGGGGTCACGAAAAAAAAATCTTCCCCTAAATCCCTGCCTCGTTGGTCTCACCCTTTTGTATTACCTTCCTGTAACCACACACACACACACTCTCTCTCTCTCATTCTCTCATTCTCTCTCTCTCTCTCGTTTGGCTTTTTATCTATATATACAGTATATTATCTCAATAATCAATAATTAATTTGTATATAACTGACATACTGGTGACCCTAGCAAGCGTCACGACTTGGTAAGGAAATTTTGTTTTAACCAGTATTGGTTAGGTCTTCAATTATATAGTACTTGTATATAATATATAATTACATTTGTTACTGCGTTATTATTGAACCAGGCAGTGATGTACGTTAGAAGTAAATTTGTATATCTAACTGGGTGTCTGTAGATTATAATAATTATGTAATTTGTTATCCAATAGCTACTCAGTTGTGTGTGTGTGTGTGTGTGTGTGTGTGTGAGAGAGAGAGAGAGAGAGAGAGAGAGAGAGAGAGAGCGAGCGCGAGAGAGAGCGAGAGCGAGAATGCGAACGCGAATAAGACCTATAAAAGACGTTCCATGTGAGAGTAGGAAGCGGTCCTGATGTAATTGGTTGTGTGGCCATTAAGAGGTGAGGAAGGCCCTGTGATTGACGATGGACGTGAGCCCCCTCCCCCCGTGTGTCCGGTTGTAACGTCACTGTTTACGTTACCGGCCGGACGTGAGCTAGTGGAGAGGGGGGGGGGGGGGGCACAAATACTACCACAGCCCATAACACACCTGCATTACGACACATGTAGCTCCCTGTTATTTTGATCATATCTCGCACTTGACGCCCTGTTAATGCGTGAAAATAGTTTCAAAATATGTGTGTGCCTATATGATTGATTTTTTTTAAAGACAAATATATATACTGTATATATATATATATATATATATATATATATATATATATATATATATATATATATATAAGGTATTGTGTTAAGAAGTTTAATCGAACTCATTCAGTTTATTGACGGGAATCTCCTGACTCCATCCCGAGTGTTATGTTATTTCAAGGGAGGATGTTGAGGTTACACTGAAAGTTGGTAGGTATTCTCATTAATACTGGTGTCTGGTGCTACTGGATCTACTGTCTTAGTGGAGTGACGGAGGCAAGAAAGGGGACAGGGGGAGGGAACTGGACGGTGAAGAAGTGCAAGGGGTGGCTTGTGAAGGATTAGAAGGGGTGACTGGTGGCAATGGGTGTAGGGAAGGGGTGACTGGTGACGAAGGGGAGGTGGAGGTGAGTAGGGGGCATGCTGCGGTGGTGGTGAAGGGAAGGGGAAGGGCCAACTAAGGACGAAGTTGCAGGTGGTGTTCGTATTGTGATGTTCGTGTTTCGTGATGGTGAAGGGAAGGGACAACTAGTGACGAAGTTGCAGGTGGTGTTCGTATTGCGGTGGTGATGAAGGGAAGGGAAATGGCGACTAGTGACGAAGGGGATGGTGAGGGCGAGTGGTGTTCATGTTGCGGTGGTGGTGAAGGAAAGGGAAGGGACGACTAATGACGAAGGGGATGATGAGGGCGAGTGGTGTGTTGTGTTGCAGTGGTGGTGAAAGGAAGGAGTGAGTGGTGACGAAGGGATGGATATAGAAGGGACCACTACTGACGGTGGGGAAGGTGAAGGTGAGTGGTGTTCGTGCTGTGGTTGGGGTGTGGTTGTGCGTGACCCTCCAGGTGTATTTCTGCTGACCTACACAAGGGGTTGGAAACTTCGCTATGTGCGGTATACCGAAGTAGAGGAAACGATACTCTAATTACACATTGACGTCATGTAAACCATAATATAATAAATGTTTATCTGATTACAACAAAACGGCGTCATGTAGAAAAATCTGTATTATAACTGCACACACCTCCGTAATATACATAACATTAGAACAAAAACTATTATTATGATAACACATTGGCGTAATGTAGTCCACTGTAGAATAAATGATACTCTAATTACACATATTGCCGTGATGGACACCACACTACTAGAAATGGTACTCTAATTACACATAACGCCGTAATAAAGGCAATCAACAACACAAATTAATTCAATATTCTAATTACGTATATCGCCATTTGGACCCGTTAGTGGAAATATTTGATTGGTACAAACTATTGTTCACAATATTCCCGAAACACTAATTGTTTACAGACGATCGCAGCAGATGTTATGAGCTGCATTAAGATTTATTACAGTACTTTTTAAAACAGTTGTTTTTATTACCGTATTGAATTATTCCTTTTTGGTTACTATTCTTGTATTTCGTATGGATTATTTTGTGTATGAATAATCACCTTCCTATTGTGAATTATTCTGTATTGATAGGTTCGTTCATTAGGCTTTTACCGCGACATTGCCACTAGCAGGTGTGGCGAAATAAATAAACATAGGTGAATGCAATTGGCTTTGTAATGTGTTTTACTAAGTGAAGATTACTTGAAGTATTTAGACTCCCACAATTAACACTAACGTAGACTCACATCACACTAACGTAACATATAATGGTAATGTACATACACTCATTCAATACTCAATGAAGGAGTTTGTTTGTCGAGGTTCAAATACCAACTATCCCCCTGCAGTAAGCGTTGTGTCACATCGATTAAGGAGATATAGACCGTTTTTCTGGACCCCCATCTCCCTCATGTTTAGTCCCATTACTGTTCAGATTATAAGAAGCTTGACCCATTAGTTTGGCGATTTAAGACCTTTCACCCCATTTCTTTGTCAATTTTAAGACCTTTCGTGCCATTTAGGTGTCGATTTTGTTTCTGGCGATCGATAGCGAGCCTGTAATTTCAAGAGAAACCGGCCTTCGGCCGGGAAATTTGTCTGCCCAAAAATGTACACATTTATCTTGAAGTGGGGTCTATGGGATGTTTTTTGAAGATTGATGGAGGCCTGGGGAGACCAAAAAAAAAAAAAAAAATTGATACATTAGCAAATAAATAGCTCCTTAGTCTAGTAACAGTAGTAGGTTTATTAACGTTCTTATTCTCGTCTAATTACCTCTGTCGATTTTGTTTATTGTTTTTATTCTATGATAACACCATAATGCATTTTTAATAAAAAATACAATTATTCTTAATATAAATGATGCGATGAACTACCATATGTGTGGAATTATAGTTTTAATATTACACAGTAATTACTTATACTCTTTAATAACTTAGATTAAGCAAACACATTTTTTCTTTTTTTTTCTTGTTATCAATATGTATCACCGGTTTACATTATGTGTTCATTTATATTTGATAAAGTTTCTGTGTAAATATCCTGGGCCATTTTTTCCGAGTATTGCTGACTTGAGCAGCAGCGGCGGCCATTTACTATTGGGCGGCTCGGGCGGCGGTTCCATGTCAGCAATTGTGGGCGAGGGCGTGCATAATGGGCGCGCGGACGGCAGCACTCGGGAGGCTGGGGGAGAACCAGGGAGGATGTTAGTATACAGGGACGGGACAACTCTACACCACTGCATTATTTGAAAGGCTCTTTAACATGCCGTACAAACTATCTTGAGGACTGTTTTGTAATTGTATTTACCGAATATTGCTGTTAAAACGTACTTGGTACCGGGTATCCTCAGAGTAGTTCGTGTAATTTATAAATTATTTATTATTTTTATAATATTAGCATTGCCTGCCCCTGGATTCACAATTTCACACAAATATAGTTTTGCTACTACGAAGCAAATATATTCAGTTTACGAAAAAGCTCTATGAAACTCGGTAACTCTTGAATAAATCATATTTATAAGTGCACAACATGTCGGCCGCTGTCCCTATTCCGGTTTGCCTGAGGGTCCCCAGGTCGAGCCATTCATGTGCCAGACTGGAGGACGTATACAGCCCGACCATTAAACCGTGAAGGCTGCAGTCCTTCATGGAGGAGAGAGTTGAGGCGGGAGGGGGGCCTGGAGGACGTCCCTGCTTCCCCCCCCCCCCCCCCCCTTCCCACCACAACTACGCCGCCCCTTCTTCCCCATTGAATAGGTTGGAGATAGATGGAGGGGAGGTGGTTGGGAGGGGAGAATGCGACCTATGTTGGGGGGGACCTGGAGGACGTCCTTGTGCCCCTCCCCCCCAAAATACGCCGCCCCTCCTTCCCCATTGAATAGGTTGGAGATAGATGGAGGGGAGGTGGTTGGGAGTGGCTAATGCGACCTATGTTGGGGGGCACGTACTCGGGAAAAAGCGTTCCTCCCACCCGTGCCTTCGTCTCATCCCCATTAGAAAATCCTGGAATTTTAGGGACATGTGCTGCGTAACTTGCAAGAACAACTGGAAACCCTCAGAATTTTATGAGCGAGAAGGGGGGGGGGCAGACTTTTGTAGGCATTATTAATAAATATGTAATCATGGGTATGCTTTATCGTTCGTATTGTGTCTTTGTAAGTGCAATTTACTGTATATTTGTCTGTATTCGTTCTCATATTCATTCCAGTCTTAAAACCAAATTTTGGGGAGGGGCTACTACTGGGAACCCCCCCCCCCCACCACCAACCTCGCCCCCTCCTCGACATTCAAAAGCCCGGCGGTAGAACAGGGAAAGTGTTTTAAGGGGAGATGGGCCGTTTTTCTGCCCCCCTTCTTCCTCGTGTTTAACCCCATTAGTTTCAGATTTAGCCCCATTAGTTTTCAGATTTAGCCCCATTAGTTTTCAGATTTTAAGCCGTTTGCCCCATTAGTTTGTCGATTTTAAGACCTTTCGCCCCATTTCTTCGTTAATATTAAGACCTTTCGTGCTATCTAGGGGTCGATTTTTTTTCTTGGCGAGCAATAGTGAGCCTGTAATTTTGGAAGAAACGGCTTGGCCGAGACATTTTTCTACCGAAAAATGTACAAATTTATCTAGAAGGGGGATCTAATGGATTTTCTGTTGTTTTTAACTTTGATGGAGGTCTAGGGAGTAAACTAAAACAAAAACAAAAATACATGAAATAATCGAGCAAAAAGTAAACCCATCCTCCGGTGTGTAGGGGTGCTGTGTTGTTGACCGACCTCATTAATTATATTGCGGGTTTTGTAAAGTTCAATGTTTTGGAGGAGAATTGTGGCGTTTACTTGTTACTAAAGGTATTAGATATATGCCGTTTTTGTTTTTGTTTTTTTCCCTAGACCGCCCTCAAGCTAAATTTACAAATTTTTCGATGGAAAAATGTCCCATTCTCGGCCAGTTTCTCCCAAATTATAGGCTTGCTTCAGGTCTTAAAATCGCCTTACCTTACCTTATGATACCTTATGATGTGTTCGCCACTCTTCTAGCGGCACCAAGGAGCGCGACGCCCCTCGTTTTGGGTGGTGATTTGGTGCAGTAGACTGTTTGAAGCGACAGCTCGCTCCCTTGCGAGGATGGGCTCGTCTGGCACCTTTTGCAGTTCGACATCCAGGTGCCAAATAAGGGGTGTCCCAAACGACCACCCATGTCACTTCTGAGCCTTCGGATGTCAAAAGCTCAGTGCCCCAAGGAACAGTGCTAGCGCCCCTTCTGTTCCTCATACTAATTTGCGACATAGATACCAACACCAGACACAGTACGGTGTCGTCTTTTGCTGATGACACAAAATTAAGCAAGATAGTAAACACACAAGAGGACACGGGCCGACTGCAGGAAGACATGAATGTAGTGTTCCAGTGGACCAGGGAAAACTACATGCAATTCAATGAGGAAAATTTCCAATTAATACGGTACGGAGATAATAATGGTGTTAAAGAAATTACAAATTACTTAACAGAATCTAACCACATAATAGAACGGAAAGACAGTGTGAAAGACCTTGGGGTATTAATGTCTGAAAATATGGGTTTCAAAGTACATAACCAGGTCAAAGTGGCGTCTGCGAAACGTCTAACGGGTTGGATTCTGCGTACTTTTAAAACACCGGTGAATTGCCTATGATAACGCTCTTCAAATCTCTAGTGCTACCGCGGCTTGAATACTGTAGCGTATTAACATCCCCATACAAAGCAGGTGAAATAAATGAGAGAGTGTACAAAGAAATTTCACTTCGCATATAAGTTCGATAAAACATCTACACTATTGGGAGCGTTTAAGAGCACTGAATCTGTACTCACTGGAACGTAGAAGACAACGTTACCTAATAATATACACGTGGAAAATCGCAGAGGGTTTAGTACCAAACCTACATACTCCGATAGTCATGAAATTCAGTGATAGGAGAGGCTGGGAATGCGAAATCCCCCGGATGAATAACAGGGGTGCTATGGGCTCTCTGCGAGAGGGCTGGTTATCACACAGAGGCCCACGTCTCTTCAACAAACTCCCACGGCGAGTAAGAGACATGAGGGACATCTCGTTAGACAACTTCAAGAGAGCCCTAGATGTCGAACTGCAAAAAGTGCCAGACGAGCCCATCCTCGCAAGGGAGCGAGCTGTCGCTTCAAACAGTCTACTACACCAAATCACCACCCATAACGAGGGGCGTCGCGCTCCTTGGTGCCGCTAGAAGAGCGGCGAACACATCCAAAGGTATCCAAAGGTAAAGAATACAGTAAAGGTCTGTCGGGGAGGGGGGGGGGGGGGGGTGGCACTGGTGTAGCCAGAACTCGTTAATTGTATCGCGTGTTTTGGGAAATCCGACGGCATTAAGGGGGAGGTAGTCGCTTTTTCTGGACCCCCTTCTCCCCCATGCTTAGCCCCATTAGTTTTGACATTTTAAGATGTTCGTTCCATCAGTTTGACGATTTTAGACGTTTCGCCCCATTTCTTTGTCAATATTAAGACTTTTCGTGCCATTTAGGTGTCGATTTTCTTCCTGACGACCGATAGCGAGCCTGGCATATTAGGATGAACTGGCCTTCGGTCGGGACAGTCTTCTACCGAAAAAATACAAATTTATCTTGAAAGGCAGTCTTGGGGGTATTTTTCTAAGCATGATGGAAGTCTAGTTAGGAAACTCAAACATAAGGTAATATTAGATAAAT
The DNA here is from genome assembly GCA_032716605.1 of Paralithodes platypus. Taxonomy (NCBI): domain Eukaryota; kingdom Metazoa; phylum Arthropoda; class Malacostraca; order Decapoda; family Lithodidae; genus Paralithodes; species Paralithodes platypus. Next base: position 36,906,872 of record CM064486.1, on the reverse strand, counting down.
ATACCAAAAAACAAGCACTACCCCCTTAATCCAGCTCGCCTCTCTCGCCCGCCGCCTGGCACCCCCTTAGGTCACCGAATAAATGGCGACCGCTTTGTGATCGCCATTTTACCGTGAAGCAGGGGAGGCTCTATAATTATTGTAGAGTGCTGTGGAAGGGGTGCTCTCTCTCTCTCTCTCTCTCTCTCTCTCTCTCTCTCTCTCTCTCTCTCTCTCTCTCTCTCTCTCTCTCTCTCTCTCTCTCTCTCTCTCTCTCTCTCTCTCTCTCTCTCTCTCTCTCTCTCTCTCTCTCTCTCTCTCTCACGTTCCCATTTACCCCTTATTTCTCTTTCTCTACATACTCGACCAAACAAAATCTCAAATCCATGTGACTGGGGCCTGTGGAGAGCATCGGCGAAGAATTGCAGGAAGAGGAGGTAGGCGAGGCAGTCATTTGTATGGGTGTATAACGTGAAACTGATGGCGGAATTCGCGTTAGCCGCTTACAATTTGTGGGCCCCGAGTCTGAATGAAAGGACGGAGGAGGAATTTATGTTCACTGAGTGTGTATATTTTGTGAGGCGTGCAGAGCGGAGGAGAGGGGAGGGGAAGGTGGGCGGCTTTGTGTAGCTTGCGAGGGTCCCCTGTTAGTTATACTGTGCGCATATGAATGGGTCTTGGTCCACGGGCTACCATTAGTAATATCATTATTTAGGTGGCACTGCTTGAAAGCCAGGCCACACCCGACTCGCTATAACCGACAATGGCGCACGCAGGCTAGTCCCCTTCAAGCCCACGTGTAAATATCGCAATGACTTGTACACATTCAAACACACATAAGGGACATTCGTGGACAATTGTATCTGGAACTATTTGGACCTGTATTGAACTTGAGATAATACGACGCCATACAGTGATTCCAAGGCTTCAGAGTATCGTGTGTGCGCTTGGAAATTGTAAAGAGGTATCGCAAAATATATGACTCAATGCAAGCACACACACACGGTCTACCACCCACGCACACACTTCTACACAATGGGCCCTCATTAGGCTCTCGCAAATCACACGCACACAAACACACACACACACACAGTCACACGTAAACACACATGCATAGTCGTGCGCACATATTCGAACCGCTCAACGACACAGTTCATTTTCCGGAGCTCTGCGAATAAACCCTTCTTGTTGTATAGAAAATGGTGCTGAGTCGCGAGAATTAATACTGGAACCAGGAATGATTTGGCAGTCGCGCTTTGTTGTCCACCGTTCAGCTGAGGCATCCAGGGGTGCTTCTGAGAGAGAGAGAGAGAGAGAGAGAGAGAGCAGCAGCAAGAGATAGGGAGGAGACAGCGACAAGGGAATAATGCCCGTTTTGGAAGAAGAGAAGGAAGCGTAAAAAGAAATTGGTCTTACAGAAAGAGAGAAGGGAGGAAAAGAGAGAGTGAGAGCGAGTGAAAGAGAGGAAGCGAGTGAGTGAGTGAGTGAGTGAAGGGGGTCGGAGTTAAGAGGTGAAGTGGACTAGAGTGAGGCGAGTGGGGAGGGGGCCGGACTGAGGAGAAAAAGAGAGAGAGAGAGAGTTAGAGTTAGTTCTATATTTAGGAGGACAGAATTATAATAGGTTGAGGGAAGACAACAGGATAAATGAGTATGGAGTGGAGGGTTTTTTAGGAAATGCTGAGAGGTGTGTGAAGGAGGGGACAGAGATAGTACTGGGGGAGGGGGGGGGGGGGGTAGTGGCATAGAAAGTACTGGCTGAGTGGGGGAGGAGACAGAGACAGTACTGGTTTAGTACTGGGGGAGGGGGGGGTGGGGGGTAGTGGCATAGAAAGTACTGGCTGAGTGGGGGAGGAGACAAGAGACAGTACTGGTTTAGTACTGGGGGAGGGGTGGGGGGGGGTAGTGGCCTAGAAAGTACTGGCTGAGTGGGGGAGGAGACAGAGACAGTACTGGTTTAGTAACTGGGGGAGGGGGGGTGGGTAGTTGGCATAGAAAGTACTGCTGAGTGGGGGAGGAGACAGAGACAGTACTGGTTTAGGTACTGGGGGAGGGGGGGGGGGGGTAGTGGCATAGAAAGTACTGGCTGAGTGGGGGAGGAGACAGAGACAGTACTGGTTTAGTACTGGGGGAGGGGGGGGGGGTAGTGGCATAGAAAGTACTGGCTGAGTGGGGGAGGAGACAGAGACAGTACCTGGTTTAGTACTGGGGGGGGGGGTAGTGGCATAGAAAGTACTGGCTGAGTGGGGGAGGGGACAGAGACAGTGCTGGTTTAGTACTGGGGGGGGGGGGGGGGTAGTGGGCATAGAAAGTACTGGGCTGAGTGGGGGAGGGGACAGAGACAGTGCTGGTTTAGTACTGGGGGAGGGGGGGTGGTAGTGGAATAGAAAGTACTGGCTGAGTGGGGGAGGGGACAGACAGTGCTGGTTTAGTACTGGGGAGGGGGGGGGGGGGGGGTGGGGGGGATAGAGGTAATACTAGCTAGGGGGTGGAGAGGACAGCTACAGTTTTGGTTAGGTACGGGGGTGGGACGGTAATAATAGTAAAGGGGGGGGGGGGGGGCAGAGATTGTAATGGATGAGTTCGGAAGGGACAGAGACTATTGTTTAAGAGTGTGTGTGTGTGTGTGTGTGTGTGTGTGTGTGTGTGTGTGGAGGAGGAGAGGTATACTACTGCTTGAGGGGGGGGAGGAGTAATTTAGGTGTCGATTTTTTCCTGGCGAGCAATAGCGAGCCTGTAACTTAAAAGGAATCCCGGCCGAAGGACGATTCCTCTAATAAAACAGGAAAAAATCGACACCTATATAACACGAAGTCTTAATATTGACAACAAAATGGGGCGAAAGGTCTTAAAATCGCCAAACTAATGGTCCAAACGTCATTTAATCTGAAAACTAATGGGACTAAACATGAGGAAGAAGGATGACCAGAAAAACGGCTCATCTCCCCTTAAAGATTGGAGAGAGAATATCACTTTTGAGCCCGCCCGTGCCTTCTCCCTCTCTCCCCCTCTGCGTTTATTTACCATGCGCATTAACGTCCAACATTGCACATTCATTAGCTCGGAAATAATCATTAGGAACCATTGCATACGGGACTTCCCCCCCCCCCCCTCCCTCTCTCTCTCTCTCTCTCTCTCTCTCTCTCTCTCTCTCTCTCTCTCTCTCTCTCTCTCTCACTCCTCTCTCACTCACTCACTCACTCACTCACTCACTCACTCACTCACACTCACTCACTCACTCACTCACACTCTCTCTCTCTCACTCACTCACTCACTCACTCACTCACTCACTCTCTCTCTCTCTCTCTCTCTCTCCTTCCCTTTCCAAAATAAAAGAACGTTATGGATTTTGTGTGTGGATATTGACCGTCTGGAGAGATAAAATAGTAGCCTGGAGAGGGTAGTTAGTTCTCTTCGGAGGCTGGATATTTAGTATTTGGCTCTAGGATATAATTATATTATTTGGCTCCTGTAAATTTAGGTTAGGACCGGAGCTGCTTAGATATCCACACCAGGGCTAGTCAAATTTAGCATTTTATATTCGCTATTGAATCTCGGAGCGACGGCTAGAGAGAAATGGGGCTATATAAGTAACCTGAACATTATTATTATTATTATTATTATTATTATTATTATTGCGATGGCTTAAACTTTGGCTGACGGATATGGTAATTATAATTCTCTATTAATGTTGAGAGGGATGGCACTGGAGACGAATATTACATTGATGATTATAGTAATGGAATGATAATCCAGTTTTGACAGCTTTAATACCATTATATCCAAGGGAAATATAAGCATTGTAATCGGCTTTACGTTGTGTCAGTACTCTCATTATCCCTCACGTCTACGGTTTATAATACACCAGGAGAGAGAGAGAGTGTGAGAGTGAGAATGAGGGAGATCCAGATAGAGAGAGAGTGTGTGTATGAGAGAGAGAGCGGTGGGGGTATAGGGTTATATAGAGTTATATATACAGTATATATATTGTTTATAATGCACCAGGAAAGAGAGGGTGAGACTGAGTGTGAGAGAGAGAGATAGAGAGAGAGACTGAGTGTCAGAGAGAGAGAGAGAGAGCGGTGGGGGTATAGGGTTATATAGGAAGGCCCAGGACCACTCACTACACCAGACATCAAGAGCCCAGAGAGAGAGAGAGAGAGAGAGAGAGAGAGAGAGAGAGAGTGAAGAGCAAGAGCTAATCAATACAGAAGGGGGCCCGGCTAGTTAACATTGGTGTGTGTGTGTGTGTGTGTGTGTGTGTGTGTGTGTGTGTGTGTGTGTGTGTGTGTGTGTGTTCTAGCTCTCTACCCCCTTCCTATCTATCTATCTATTTCGTAATACATCCAGAGTTTCTTCCTCTCTCTCTCTCTCTCTCTCTCTCTCGTAGTGCATCCAAGCTTTCTCTATTGTGTTCTTATTTGATCTACTCTGCTCTTCCTTCCTTTCTCTTATATTAATTTAGACTTACCTTTTTTTCTAGCTTATCCTTAATTGTTCTTTAATTTCTTCCTTATCCTCAAACTTTTTTCGTATTCCTTCACCTCCTTCCTTCTCTCACTCACTCACTCACTCACTCCCATGATCTTGTAGTTGTGAAAGTTTGGGGAGGCAACTTGATCGAAAATTATTATTTGTGGATTCGTTTTAATTATTTTGTATTAACAGTGAGGATGTCATTGTGTACGGTTCCACATGTTATTTTGTATTAACAGTGAGGATGTCATTGTGTACGGTTCTACATGTTATTTTGTATTAACAGTGAGGATGTCATTGTGTACGGTTCCACATGTTATTTTGTATTAACAGTGAGGATGTCATTGTGTACGGTTCTACATGTTATGTTGTAGTAACAGTGAGGATATCATTGTGTACGCTTTTACTTGTTATCTTGTATTAACAGTGAGGATGTCATTGTGTACGGTTCTACATGTTATTTTGTATTAACAGTGAGGATGTCATTGTGTACGGTTCTACATGTTATTTTGTATTAACAGTGAGGATGTCATTGTGTACGGTCTACATGTTATTTTGTATTAACAGTGAGGATGTCATTGTGTACGGTTCTACATGTTATTTTGTATTAACAGTGAGGATGTCATTGTGTACGGTTCTACATGTTATTTTGTATTAACAGTGAGGATGTCATTGTGTACGGTTCTACATGTTATTTTGTATTAACAGTGAGGATGTCATTGTGTACGGTTCTACATGTTATTTTCGTTATTATATGATCCTGATCACACAGGTCAATAACATTTTGAATATAGAAAATTTTGATACACCTTAATGGAAATTTAGTAATCAAATTGTGATAATAATGTAAGTTATGACATTACTTCAAGTGTTCTTTAATATTGCTAATTCTACGACATTAATTATATAATATATTTAGTGAGTACCGGTATGATGACATTTTACGTTTTGATAAGTGAAGAACAAACACTTTATGAATAAGATTATTCGTTATAATTAGTAAAAACACGTTATTAGCTCTTCTCACATGTTTTATCTCATTAGTGAAAACAAATGTGTTAAGATTTATAATGGAATTGTATGAAGTATCTAATATAACTAATTAATGTGACCGTTGACAGTTTAATTTGTGCTTTGGTGGATAATGTGTTAAGACTTATAATGGAATTGTATGAAGTATCTAATAATGTAATTGTATGAAGTATCTAATATAACTTAATGTGACCGTTGACAGTTTAATTTGTGCATTGGTGGAGGACGTTGCTGTTGTTATTCAGCTTCTAAACAAAACCATCGTCGGGCAGAACACAGTCCCAGACAAGCTAGCCAAAGGAGAGTGATACAGAATGTGGGCGGGCGGGCGGGAAAACTGTGGGTGGTGTTGATTTTGGGCGGGATCACAGGAGGGGTGAGAGCTGCCCCCCTTCCCCCATGGTGTACCCTTGTGGGGGTCAAAAATGTATATCCCCCTCAACGCCCCCCACCCCTGCCCCCTCTATCTATATTCCCCTTTTCTCCCCCTCTCTTTACCCTTCCACCCTCTCTCTTTTTCCCTTTCCCATCCCTCCTCCTCTCTCTCTTCCCCCTTTTCCATCCCATCCTTTCTCTCTCTACCCTCCCCCTCTTTTGTTTTCCCTCTTTCTCCCCCCCCCCCCCTTCACACACACACACACACACACACACACACACACACACACACACACACACACCCACACACACCTACCTACCTTTGTGCGAAGACTATGATCGTGGCTGTCTCTGTGTGTTGTTTGCTTGCCTGTCTGTCTGTCTGTCTATTCGTAAGCAGGATATCTACCCGTTTTCAAAACCTAACATTTGGACGGATATAGAGATTATACTTCTCCAGTACCTTCATTTGGTGCTAGAATAGAAACCATTGATTTTTGGCCAACACCCGATTGACCCCCTTCCCCTGAAATACACAATTACTAATATCAAGAAAGTAATATATTAAACAAAATAAATATATCTCTGAAGAATATTAGAGAGAGAGAGAGAGAGAGAGAGAGAGAGAGAGAGAGAGAGAGAGAGAGAGAGAGAGAGAGAGAGAGAGAGAGAGAGAGAGAGAGAGAGAGAGAGAGAGAGGAGAGAGAGAGAGAGAGAGAGAGAGAGAGAGAGAGAGAGAGAGAGAGAGAGAGAGAGAGAGATATTTTGCCCCGAGGGGCGAGTTTATTGAGCAGCGCCCCCCCCCCATCCTGTGAGGGGACAACCACTAGTAAGGCGATACATACTGCTCAAAGAGCCATTATTCCACTGAAACAACAGCATCGTCGTCTGGTTACATTCATATTTGTGTTTATAAGTCAGGTTGGCATTATTCAGATGTGTTATTATAGTTTCCTCATTTAATTGTCACATGGTCTGTATATACGTATTTTTCAAAAAAAAAAAAAAAAAAAAAAAAAAAAAGCAAGCAAGCTTGTCGTGACGGCATTATAATTGACAGGTTGTAAATAATAGCACTACAGAACTAGTGCAATCGTATGAGGAGACTATTCATATTTTCATTACATCAATGATTATTGAGATCATAGTTAGCTGAATACAATTATTACAAAAATAGGCAATGGAATAAATCAACATAATACATAATTTAAGACAGGCGGACATAATCATGATCCGGTTCGTTGTGCACTGGGAGCTAAGGTGTCTTGAGATCGCCTCGTACCCATACACAACGAACGTATTATAGTCTGCATGGTTGGTATCTAATTGAATATACTTAGTGGGTATTTCAAGAATGTCAGGGGGTAAGGAAATGTGATTTGTATATTAGAAGACTGTGATTAACGAGACGTGTAACATGTGGAGGGAGGTGGTAGAAAGAGAGGGATCTCGTTGGGGGTGGAAGTTTCGCTCCCAGGAATTTTCGTTCCTGTGGTATTTCAATAATAATAATAAAATAATAATAATAATAAGGGGACAACCACTGGTAAGGCAATACATACTGAGAGAGAGAGAGAGAGAGAGAGAGAGAGAGGATGGGAGGGAGGGGGGGGGGGGTTCTATCCGAGTAGGCACCCACATTTGAAGCCCTCTCACGATAATTAAAGACTCTACAGCGCGTTATGGATTTCCGATACCCCACGAACCAGCTACCACCAGGCCCCTACATTTATTTTTATTAACCCTTTCAGAATGCGGTGATGCGTTGCTTCCTTGTATTCTGACGATTTTATTTAGATTAGGAAAGGTGTGTGGTAGTCGAAGGGTTAATTGAGATACAGCCAGCTAGGACCAGGCCCGTTGGTTTATATATATATATATATAATTTCATAATGCAATGGTGGGCTTCCTTTTATTACGGGTTGTATTAGATTATATGTTTTAATTACCTTCGAGATTCTTCTTAAATTGTATAAAATTCCTTTACTGAAAGGGTTACTACCTCAAGCCACAATATTGTAAAGCTCCAAAATTAAAACAAACTAATCCGTAGTAGTTTGTATATGGTTGCTGGCTGCTAGGTATAATGCATAAATGTATATGGTTGCTGGCTGCTAGGTATAATAGTTTGTATATGGTTTCTGGCTGCTAGGTATAATGCATAAATGTATATGGTTGCTGGCTGCTAGGTATAATAGTTTGTATATGGTTGCTGGCTGCTAGGTATAATGCATAAATGTATATGGTTGCTGGCTGCTAGTATAATAGTTGTATATGGTTGCTGGCTGCTAGGTATAATGCATAAATGTATATGGTTGCTGGCTGCTAGGTATAATAGTTTGTATAGGTTGCTGGCTGCTAGGTATAATGCATAAATGTATATGGTTGCTGGCTGCTAGGTATAATAGTTTGTATATGGTTGCTGGCTGCTAGGTATAATGCATAAATGTATATGGTTGCTGGCTGCTAGGTATAATAGTTTGTATATGGTTTCTGGCTGCTAGGTATAATGCATAAATGTATATGGTTGCTGGCTGCTAGGTATAATAGTTTGTATATGGTTGCTGGCTGCTAGGTATAATAGTTTGTATATGGTTGCTGGCTGCTAGGTATAATGCATAAATGTATATGGTTGCTGGCTGCTAGGTATAATAGTTTGTATATGGTTGCTGGCTGCTAGGTATAATGCATAAATGTATATGGTTGCTGGCTGCTAGGTATAATAGTTTGTATATGGTTGCTGGCTGCTAGGTATAATGCATAAATGTATATGGTTGCTGGCTGCTAGGTATAATAGTTTGTATATGGTTGCTGGCTGCTAGGTATAATGCATAAATGTATATGGTTGCTGGCTGCTAGGTATAATAGTTTGTATATGGTTGCTGGCTGCTAGGTATAATGCATAAATGCGCGGAATTTTGGTGTGAGTATCCTAGGTTCGAGTCCTTGGATTGTCACATATTCGTTAATTTCATTAATTGAGTATAGAAGTAAAGTTGATTGGTGACAAAATATGAATATGACCGTTGGTATATAATGAATAGATTAATTTGAATTATATTATTTTTATTAATCTCACCACCACACCCCCAATGAAATTAATTAAAGTATATATGATCCACCGGGATTCGAACCCGGGTTATCACACACATATTTTTGCCACCTTAACCATTACACCACCAGGATAGGAGATCTCGGCCTAAAATGCTATATAAACAAATGACTTGGTTACATAATAGCAATACAAATAATATAATACAAACAGTGTAGTCAATACCGCCTCAAGGTATTAGTAGTACCCTCATTATAATTGTCAATATAACCTCCCATTCTACGAGCCTTACAACCTCCAGCTCTGCATCTGTTCACTGTTATCATGTTCACAATTAAACATTGAACACGAACCCTATCAACACCTGAATACTAATGCAGGTCCTTATAACCTTGATCACAATATTAAGATTAACATTTCTTTAAGGGAGCCCACCTCGCTTGTTTTCTCTTTCTCTCCCTCTCTCTTTGGGTTTTATCCATTCGGCCCCATTCAACCTACTGAGACGTTTAAGACGTTTACCCCCATCCAGGTGTCAATATTTTCCTGGCGAGCGGTAGCGAGCCAGCATATATCTATATATTTGTTTTGACAGCAAGCTAATTTTGTACATTTTTCGATAGAAAAATGTCTCCGGCGAAGCTGGATTTCTCCATACAATGCTGGCTTGCTATCGCTCGCCAGGAAGAAATCGACACCTGGATGGGAATAAACGTCTTAAAACAGTTGGCTGAATGGGGCCGAATGGATACAAGCCAGGGAAAGAAAGAAAAAGAGAGAAAGTTTAAAAAAAAAAAACGGTGACCCCCCCCCTTAATAAAACCTATACATGATTAGGCCAAGAATAAAAAGTTTAGAAAATACTTGTTCACTATGAGTTGGAATGATGTAAGCCTTGAAGTATGATTATATATATACTGGAATATATATATTTATATATATATATATATATATATATATATATATCTAGCTTTACAGTACACGTTTGTACATAACCTTAGAGGGTTCCCAATTCTAAAATTGTCTTCATTAACTCTAAATCCCATACGTGCTTCCTAATCTTAATAACAACACTTACTGTTAGCCAGAATATATCTAAGATTGGTATCATCGCACTAAAAGCGTTTGGCGTACCTCAATAAAACGCGGAGCATATGAAGCCTATGATAGTTCCAGCGCGATCTCTATTTAACCTCAATTGGCTCCCCCCGTAAACAGCGCAGGTTATACGCATCGTAAATGTATCCCGCGCAGCTCCCCGGTAATTGTTAAGGGGAGATTTCCACTTGAGGGATTATTTTCTCAACCCCTTTCTCCCTCATGTTTACCTCCACTGCTATTGAGATTTTAAGACGTTCGCCCCATTATTTTGGCGATTTTAAGAACTTTCGCCCCATTTGTCAACTTTTAGACATTTCGTACCATTTAGGCGTCGATTTTTTCCTGGCGAGCGATAGCGAGCCTGTAATGTAAGAGGAAATGGCCTTCAGCCGGGACATTTTTCTACCGAAAAATGTACAAATTTGTCTTGAAGGGGGTCAAGGGAGTGTCATTTTTAAGCTTGATGGAGGTTTAGGGTACAAACTAGATACCTCCCCTTAACAAGAGGTGCGCCAGTGTTTGCCCGTTCACCCGTAACACCGGAGTAATGACCAACACGTTCATAAGACGGTTCGGGCCATAATAAGATGCAGTGGGGGGTGCTGTACGTTAGCGATCGGTAACAAAATGCTATGTGTATTGTATTGATACCGGTGGATGTGTATGAGTATGTACCGATTATGTATTGAGGTAAAAAATAAAAAAATAAAAAATAAAATAAAATAAAAAATAACATACTGTATACTGGTTTATGTATTGGTCTCATTCACGACTAAAATGGTTTTGTTGTTTGTGATAGTCTGTCTTCGTGGTTACTTTTACCCCTGTTTGTGGATGTATTGTGTTATCTGGCTTTGTCTATGGTTTTCTTTCGAAACTACTGGTAATCATTCTGTCTACGGCATCTCTCAACATAAATCAATATCTACAAGCTGGTACACTTCTTCCGAACCACCTATATCTTTAGTCATCACCCTTCGAATATGGCAACCTTGGCTAGTACTAGATTATTACTAGACGATTAGTCATGTAGGAGTGTAAGGATTAGTGAAATTGTTTTAACCTCTGTTGTCTTCTAGAGGTCATTTTATTATCGTCTATTCTCAACCAAAATACAATGAAAAGGACGTCATCCTATTGAGACCTTTACACTCCCAGTAACCGCCCACCCACCCATCTCAACCCATCCCATATCACACACCAATGTCAGACCTCTTCATATTTTGCAACCAACACCCGCCCATGTCAACCCAACCCTCAGACCACGCCCATGTCAGTCCTCTTCATTTTAGAAACCAACACCCTACCGCCCATCTCAACCCAACCCACATCTAACGCCCATGTCAGACCTCTTCATTTTTAGCAACCAACACCCGCCCATATCAACCCAACCCACATCACACGCCCATGTCAGACCTCTTCATTTTTAGCAACCACCACCCTACCGCCCACCCAACCCAACCCAACCCACACCACACCACACCACACCACACCACACCACACCACACCACACCATACCACACCACACCATACCATACGCCCATGTCAGACCTCTTCATTTTTTGCAACCAACACCCGCCCATCTCAACCCAACCCTCAGCCCACGCCCATGTCAGTCCTCTTCATTTTTAGCAACCAACACCCTACCGGCCACCCATCCCAACCCAACCCACACCACACCATACCATACCATACCATACGCCCATGTCAGACCTCTTTATTTTTAGCAACCACCGCCCGCCCATCTCAACCCAACCCACAGCACACGCCCCCATGGATGCTTCGACGAGGCGGCGGGCGTCGGCAACTTGAACATGCCAATGTAAACGGGCCAAATGTAATTGATATTTGTTCCGTGTGTGTGTTTAGAGGAACGGGCGCTGGCTGGATGGATGGCTGCTAGTTGCTGATGCTGCTGAGGCTGCTGATGCTGATGCTGAGAGAGAGAGAGAGAGAGAGAGAGAGAGAGAGAGAGAGAGAGAGAGAGAGAGAACTATCGTGAGGACATTTTGGTTTCGTTTCAGGTTTTATATTAAGTTTCATGATAATTAGGCATTGGCCCCGTCTGTATCAATGTCAGAGTGAGAGAGAGAGAGAGTGAGTGAGAGTTATAGAGAGAGGACCCTTGCTTACATTGCACCCACCGCCTTGCATACTGGTTGATTGGGACGCGTGAGAATAACAAGAGACCTGGATAAACGAGACGAAGGGAATTGTGATGAGAGAGTAGAGAAATGCACACAGCAGGAGAGAATAAATGAAAAGACGAGTGAGGAAAATTAAGAAACGACGAGAATATAACTAGTAAAACAATAAAGAAATACATTAAGGGGAGGTTTTTAGTTTGTTTCCTACTCCTCCAGCAATCTTAAAATGTCACCCCCTTGACCCCCTTTCAAGATAAATTTGTACATTTTTCGGTAGAAAAATGTCCCGGCCGAAGGCCGGTTGCTCTTAAATTACAAGCTCGCTATCGCTCGCCAGGAAAATATCGACACCTAAATGGCACGAAAGGTCTTAAAAGTTACATAAATGGGGCGAACATTCATAAAATCGCCAAACTAATGGGGAAAACGTCTTAAAATCTCAAAAAAGCAATGGGGCTAGACATGAGGCAGAAAGGGGTCAAGAAAAAAGTCCCTCAAGTGGAAATCTCCCCTTAACAGTAGCACTTTAAGGGGAGATTTTTTTTTTGGCTCCATAGACCCCCATCACGTTTAAAAAATACCCCCAAGACCCCCCTTTGAGATAATTTTGTACGTTTTTCGGTAGATATGTGTTCTGGCTGAAGGCCGGTTCCTCCTAAATTACAGGCTCGCTATCGCTCGCCATGAAAAACCGACTCTCATATGGAACCACCAGTCTTCTATTGACCAAGAAATGGGTCGAAATGTAAAATCGCCAACTAATGGGGCGAACGATCAAAATCTCCAAACTAATGTGGATAAACATGAGAGAGAAGGGGGTCCAGAAAATATATCTCTTTAATATTACAATAGGAGAGGAAATAAGGTGTTAATTAAGCTGAATGGTGACAGCATCAACAGAAAAGGAATGATCGGAAGTCGCTAAACATGTAGTGGAATAAAAAGAGAGAATGCGTAAAGATAATGGATTTTAATGAGAGAGAGAGAGAGTGTGAGAGTGAGTGAGTAAGTGAGTGAGTGAGTGCATGGACATGGCACCCTGACGCACACCAACAAGTCTTGGGAGCGCCAAGAACCACATTGGGCACAGCTGCCGAGTGTTGTATAGGAAGACTTAGCCCAACTCTCAAATAGCGACCGCCATGTTGTGTCCGTTAGCCAAATTATTCAAGGGTTATAGCGCCAATAAGTTAAAACCCTTTAATGATATGACGCCACTGTGTGTGTATGTGTCTGTGTCAGTGTGTGTGTGTGTGTGTGTGTGTGTGTGTGTGTGTGTGTGTGTGTGTGTGTGTGCGAGGCTCCTGTCAGTGTAAATATCAACATGGTATAGGGATGACAAGGGGGCCGTTGTATTAGAGAGAGAGAGAGAGAGAGAGAGAGAGAGAGAGAGAGAGAGAGAGAGAGAGAGATCCCCTTTGTAACTCACTATCCACCTATTAAATTAACGAAAAACTAAATATACTGATTACCTCAAGTTGGTAATTGAATTATTATGTTCCTTCCAACAACCAACCATACTCCTAAAATCGATTAATGAAATTTACAAACACATGTGGCAGTCCGTGGATTCGAACCCAGGATGCTCACACCGAAAATCAACACCTTATACATCGCACCACGAAGACAGTTAAAAACACAGATACCTTATATCTGTCTTTATATTGTTTGTTCTCTCTCTCTCTCTCTCTCTCTCTCTCTCTCTCTCTCTCTCTCTCTCTCTCTCTCTCTCTCTCTCTCTCTCTCTCTCTCTCTCTCTCTCTCTCTCTCTCTCTCTCTCTCTCTCTCTCTCTCTCTCTCTCTGTGTGAGTGAATGTGTGTGTGTATGTGTGTGTGTGTTTATGCAAGAATTATTTCCGGAAGCGAGGAAATAGTGTGGACATACTTACTAAGAGCCCCTTCCAGGCACTGCACTGTGGAGAGAGAGAGAGAGAGAGAGTGAGTTTTAGTGTTTATTCTTGTGATTTTGTTAGTTTTAATATGTGCATTTAGACGTGGGTATCCATTTGAAAGTTTTCATTTTAATGTACCGGTATTTCATTGATGTACCGGTACCATGAAAGTAGTGAGTATGAATGTCAATTTTGCATCATTATGAACATCATTTTAATAGGTTATTACCTCCTCTGCATATGTTATTATTGATGGTTTGTTTGTCTGTTCTTTGTGTATGTGTGTACGTATATTGTAATGTGGATGAGGGAGACAAAAGGTACAAAGGAGTACAAAGGAAATCAAGCAACAACATATCTAGTGACCCTTCTAGGCTGCTTGTCCTCCAAAACACTGTGGATCAAGTGTCCAAACAGTGGTTTAGAGTGGGTAAGGGAACATTGGAAAGGGAACTACTGCCCTGGAACTAATGTCCGTGGCAGGATTAGGAAGTTAGTAGGGGACAGAGGGGTTAGTAACTGAGGGGAGGATAAAATAAAGTTATTAATTTACAAACGCAGTCAGTCGCGGGTTTGATGCGAGATATTTGTCTAGGCGAAGTTTAAATGAATCAACGGTGCTGCAGTCTATGGCATCTCGGGGAAGCCCATTCCACAAGTTGACAACTCGATTGAAGAAGAAATTCTTAGCTTCGTGTGAGTTAAAAGATTTACCAATAATTTTGCAACCGTTTCCCCGAGTGTAATTAGATTGGTCGATAGTGAAGTACTTACTACAGTTCATATTGTCGATGCCTTTGATAATTTTGAACACTTGAATTAAGTCGCCTCTTAATCTGCGCTGGGTTAAAGGAAATAGATTTAATTCTCTAAGACGCTCCTCGTATGGTTTGTTCTTTAGGCTAGGTATCATTTTGGTAACTCTACGTTGAACTCGTTCTAGCTTGTCTATATCTTTTTGGTAATAAGGGCACCAGGATTGAACGTAGTACTCAAAAAGAGGGCGGACTAAGGAATTATAAAGGGTTAGGATAACGTCTTTGGATTTATGCTCAATTTACCTGCCTATAAAGCTAATTATTTTGTTTGCCTTCTTAACAACTTCTGAACATTGGTGACTCGGTTTTAGGTTAGAACTGTCTGTGACGAGTGCCTCTCCCAGAGTTGAAAAAGTGACCGGGCCAAAATCAAGGAATGTTCGAGCCAAAATGTATGTATGTATATAGGAGTGTGTATGTGTACGTATGTATGTATGTACATACGTATGTAGATTATGTGTATGAATGACACTGGCACCCCCCCCCCTCCCTCCCCCCCACACCATTAGTGCCAAGGAGGTGTGAGAGGTCGCCAGCATTGAAGTGTCCCCCCTCTCCCAAAATTCACTTTACCTACTTACATTTAATACCGTTTTAGGCATATATATATATATATATATATATATTTATATATATTTTACTGTGTGTATTTTGGTGAGCTTTTCTTTACTTTAATTTTGTCTTGTTTTCTTGTTATCTTACATGTCATTTCGGTTTGGGCCTTAGTCGTCCAAAATTCAAATTAGCTACCTACTTATAATACCGGTTGAAGCATATATATGTTGACGGTTTGTAGTTTTAATGTAATTTTCTTCACTCAAGATCTGCCTTGGCTTGCTATTGTTGATTTAATTTCGGTTTGGGCATACTAGTCTTCCATTTTCGTATCATGTAGATATATATATATATATATATATATATATATATATATATATATATATATATATATATATATATACTGTATATATAGTACAATCATCATCATCATCACCCACACAACTCACCACCCACTCATCACCAAAGAGACCAGACATTCAACGAAGATCCTTAGATATCCACACACCCACAATCAATATCTAGAGTCTTGCCCACACCCATAACCCACCCAATACACCCGCACACATCACCCACACCCATCACCCACACCCACTACCATCACCCACCCTACACACCCACACCCACCCAACATACCCACACCCATCACCCACCCAACACACCCACACCCACTACCATCACCCACACCCATCACCCACCATACATACCCACACCCATCACCCACCCAACATACCCACACCCATCACTCACCCAACACACCCACACCCACTACCATCACCCACACCCATCACCCACCATACATACCCACTACCATCACCCACCCAACACACCCACGCCCATCACCCACTCAGCACACCCAACAGACCAGACAATCAACGCAGCACCCACACTTCTGCAACATTCTCATCTGTTTTGTCTCTTCCCCCTGCCCGTCCACCCCTCCCTTCCTGGTGAGAGCTTTAGCGCCGCCCGTAAAACACAACGCCCACCCTTAACTGTGTTCTATGTGGGTGGCAGGGTGTGTGTGTGTGTGTGTGTGTGTGTGTGTGTGTGTGTGTGTGTGTGTGTGTGTGTGTGTGTGTGTGTGTGTGTGTGTGTGTGTGTGTGTGTGTGTGTGTGTGTGTGTGTGTGTGTGTGTGTGTGTGTGTGTGTGTGTGTGTGTGTGTGTGAAAGAGAGTGAGTGAGTGATAGGTGTGTTTGTGAAGGTGTGGGTGGTATCATATTATTGTGTTTATTGTTCGTTTGTAACTGTATGGTGTGTGTGTGTGTGTGTATGTATGTGTGTGTGTGTGTGTGTGTGTGTGTGTGTGTGTGTGTGTGTGTGTGTGTGTGTGTGTGTGTGTGTGTGTGTGTGTGTGTGTGTGTGTGTGTGTGTGTGTGTGTGTGTGTGTGTGGTAGGGTAGGGTAGGGTAGGGTAGGGTAGGGTAGGCAGGAAGTGGTGGTGGTGGTGGCAGCTATGAGTCATGCTGGCGGCACTCCCTCATTGGCACTGGCACCCTCCCTCTCCCCACCACTATCACCAACAATCTCCGCTACTGTCTCCAATATTATCACCATCACTGTTTCCACCACAATCACCACTCAGCACTCTCACCACCACCGTCTTCATCACTCCTCCACCACTATCACCACCAACGTTCACACCCTCGAAATGTCATCATACCCATTCTATTCCTATGTATAAGATCACGGAGTGGCACAGAACTTATGTGTGCAACTGTACATACCTAGGAAATATTATATATCATGAAATTGAAGATTGATTGAGGTCTAGCCTATAGTTGCTTTTATGCCCCTGGAAGTAGTTGAGGGGAGATGGGTCGTTTTTCTGGTCCCCTTTCTCACTCGTGTTAAGCCCCATTTATTTTTAGATTATAAGACATTTGGTCCATAAATTTGGCGTTTTTAACACCTTTCGCCCCATTTCGTTGTCAATGTTAAGACGTTTCGTGCCATTTAGGTGTAGATTTTTCCTGGCGAGCGATAGCAAGCCTGAAACTTTAAGAGGAACCGGCCTTCGTCCTGAAATTTGTTCTACCGAAACATTTAAATATTTATGTTGAAGGGAGGTCTAGGGGAAGTTTTTCTAAGCTTGATGGAGGTCTAGCGAGGACACTATGAAATAAAGTAATATATGAATTAATAGACCAACAAAAGCAAAAAACAAAATACGGCCCATCTCCCGTTAAATGGTAAAAAACAATGCAACTTCATTCAACACAAATATCTGCATTCTCACAGTCAACTCGGGTCCAAGACAACATTGCCCCGGTTTGACACTGAAACACTTGAGGAGGGTCGACGTTTTTTTTTATCTTTCTCTCCTTTTCTCTCTTTCCCTGGCTTGTATCCATTCGGCCCCATTCAGCCAACTGTTTTAAGACGTTTATCCCAATCCATGTGTTGATTTCTTCCTGGCGAGCGATAGCGAGCCAGCATTGTATGGAGAAATCTGGCTTCGCCGGAGACATTTTTCTATCGAAAAATGTACACATTTAGCTTGCTGTCAAAACAAAAATATATATATACTGGCTTGCTACCGCTCGCCAGGAAAATATTGACACCTGGATGGGGGTAAACGTCTTAAAACAGTAAGCTGAATGGGGCCGAATGGATAAAAGCCAGAGAAAGAGAGAAAAGGAGAGAACAAATACAGGTGACCCCCTTTAAAATAGACCAGTCCGCGTATATCTTGCACCTCTTTACTAATCTTCTCAACTTCCTCCGAGGTGGAAAAAGATATTTATTTTATGCCGCTGAATATATTTACAAACATCCCTCCCTGTTTTGCTTGGGTCTTCTCTAGCGCTGCTTGGGGACGCGGAGATCAAACCACTTCTGATTGCATTTTTGTGAATATATATATATATATATATATATATATATATATATATATCTATATATATATATATATATAATATATATATATATAATATATATATATATATATATATATATATATATATAATATTATAATATATATATATATATATATATACCTGTATATATATATATTCCCATATGAATATTCCCATATTCAAAATATGCTACAGGAGGGCAATGCCTAGTGAGTTAATTGCTCAATAGGTGGCATTCTGAAAGTGAGGGTCCGAGCCTGGGGAGTGAGACTGTGAAGCGCAGAGGTGAAGCAGCTTCAGAGATGGAGTTGGGTTCGAGCCGTGAATAGGTATTTCGCATGTCTCACTCCCTAGACTGGAACAAGACCTCACGGGCCTCACCGTGTTCAGCGGTAGAGTGTAAAGGCTATCAGCCTATGCCCGAGAGGGAGTAGTTGGAATATAGAAAAAAAAAAAAAAATTATATACACTGTATATATATATATATATATATCTTGGCTATCACTGTATTGCCATTTGACAATGAAAACATTACGCTTTTAATGGCCATTGGCCAGAAAAACTTAATAGCAAAACGGAACAAAAATAAGTTCTCATTATGCTGGTATTGTGTTTAATATCCAATTTGTCTGATGTTCATTGTTTTTAAAGCCGATAGAACATTCATGATTTGGAAATAAAATCTGGATGTTCTCGGGCGGCATGGTATACTCGTGAATGATAACTTCAATATTGGTATACACACATACCTTAGTTTACTATGTGTCTTAAACCGGTATCACACGAGTGTTTTTTCACTCAACATTTATCCTCAACACTGGTCTGACAGTTTATGAGGTCAACATTTATACTATTTCGGTCAACTAAACTCATCTACCATCAGTCTAGTTTCCGATACCAGTGCCAAATACTCCAGAAATGTTGCCAGAAAAATGTTGATCATCGAATGTTGTCTATAAGAGCTCTCGTGTGATACCGGCTTTAGGTTACACTCGCGAAGGGACACGAATAATTTTCATCGTAATTCTTTGGAAAGGTCTATCTTCCTCACTCCTTTGGAAAGGTCTATCTTCCTCACTCCTTTAGAAAGGTCTATCTTCCTCACTCCTTTGGAAAGGTCTATCTTCCTCACTCCTTTGGAAAGGTCTATCTTCCTCACTCCTTTGGAAAGGTCTATCTTCCTCACTCCTTTGGAAAGGTCTATCTTCCTCACTCCTTTAGAAAGGTCTATCTTCCTCACTCCTTTGGAAAGGTCTATCTTCCTCACTCCTTTGGAAAGGTCTATCTTCCTCACTCCTTTGGAAAGGTCTATCTTCCTCACTCCTTTGGAAAGGTCTATCTTCCTCACTCCTTTGGAAAGGTCTATCTTCCTCACTCCTTTGGAAAGGTCTATCTTCCTCACTCCTTTGGAAAGGTCTATCTTCCTCACTCCTTTTGCTTCCCTACCCTTTTTCTACCATTTCTATTTTGTGAGATTGACTCGTTTCTCGCTGAAAGCAGTGAAGAGCATGTATGAGGGTGCAAAGGCGGCAGTACGTGTGGAGAGTGAGCAGAGCGAGTTCTTTGACCTGAATGTTGGTTTGAAACAGGGGTGTGTGATGTCCCCGTGGTTGTTTACTGTATATATGGATGGAGTTATGAAAGAAATACTATCAAGAGCAGTGGATGTTGGTGTATCGCTGAAAAGGGAGGGAATTGAGTGGAAGCTACCTATACTGCTGTTTGCGGATGATACAGTTCTGATGAGTGATAATGAAGGGGAGTTGCAGGGTCTGGTAAATGAGTTTGGAACAGTGTGCAAAAAACGGAATTTGAAGGTAAATACGGGGAAGAGCAAGGTTATGGTCTTCGAAAGGGGTGAAGTCACAGAGTGTGAGGTGAAGCTGAACGGTCAGGATATGGAGATCGTCAACTCTTTTAAGTATCTGGGCAGTGTGTTGAGTAAAGATGGGACTATGGATGAAGAGGTGCGGGAGAGGGTACAACAGGGGAAGAGGGTTGTAGGAACGCTAAAAGCAGTAGTAACAAGAAATAGGGTGGTCAGTATGGAAGTGAAGAAGTCCTTGCATGACAGTGTGGTAATCCCGACACTGACTTACGGAAGCGAAGCATGGACGTTGGTTGAGAGACTCAGACCAAGAGTGAGAGCAGTGGAAATGAATTACTTAAGGAGTGCGTGCGGAGTTACATGGAGGGATAGACAGAATAATGAGGAAGTAAGAAGGAGGTGTGGTGTGGAGGTAGATGTGCTGGAAAGTGTGAAAAGGAACAACTTGAGATGGTTCGGCCATATGGAACGTATGGAAAGCGAGAGAATGACTAAGAGGGTGTACGAGAGCGAGGTGGAGGGACAGAGGGGGAGAGGTAGACCGAATATGAGGTGGAAGGATGGAGTGAGGAACTACATGAACGAAGGCGGTGCTGGTTGGGGGGAGGGGCGTCGACTGACTGGGGACAGAGGTGCATGGGGGCGGTTCGTTCGTGGCCACCCCCTTCGGGGATCACGGCGTCAGGCAATAGATAGATAGATAGACTCGTTTCTCATTAGTGTGAAAGGCATTATCACGTCGATAGGACCAATTCATCTGGACATCTATGTAACTATATGTAATTTATATATTATGATTTATGTCGTGTATTGTCTACCTTTCGGTCGGAATCGCTAATTGTTCAATATGTCGCCAAATTTCCCTTCTCTGTTTACCTTATGGATTCCTGTTCTGGCATCGGGCGCAGCAACGGTGGTGGTGGTGGTGGTGATGGTGGTAGTAGAGATGGTGGTGGTGATGATAGTAGTGGTGGTGGTGGTGCTGGTGGTGGTATAATTTGCGAACGGCGAGAATTTATGTTGCGTCTTTTGGCTTTTCTGCTGCGCCTGCCACCTCGAGCCAGCAGACACGGGCTGTTTGTCTGCGTCTTCTTATCTGCTCTTAGTCCACATTAAGGTTTTTACCGGGGTAAGAGGTGGGGGTGTGGGGGGGGAGTTGTCAGGAGAGCACCAGATGCATTGTTATGGTACGCCACCCACCGCGATCTTTCTCTCTCACTCACTCTCACTTTCACACACTCTCTCACTCTCTCTCATTAAGTTCTAACATATCCTTCTCACGCTAAAAAATATTTTATAATTAGAGTCAGAATGAAGTGATAATAGGCATGGGGTTTAAATGTTAAATTAACTGATTATAGTTCTGCCTCAATCATCAGCCAGTATTAACCAGCATATTGCCCTAACTTCCCATGGCGCAGTTGTCACCGTATTTCATTGGTGTCGGCGAAGAGTTGCTGCCAATGAGTGTTGTTAATGAGTGTTCCAAGTTTCCGGTGCCAATATTCCCACGCCTCTTCTGCTCCTCTGTATTCATGTACTAGCGCCATTGTCTCAGATCGTTCCACATTATCCCATTTTTATATTTATTAGATATCTTACTTTTTTCTGATAGGGTTCCACCTAATCTTGCCGAATTTACCTCATAATGTACCAATTCAACAAATCCCTCCGTATATTTTCTGTTTCCTCTCATAATATTCCACCTATGTTTTGCCTTATGATTCCTCTACTGTTCAAACTCCACATTGTTCCACCAAATATTCCCATAATATTCCATCATATATATAATTTTCCCAATATGTGCCCCTCCTCTCTCCCCACTAGCTCTTCTTGACGTGGGCTCACAACGTTCCTCTCTGTGGCAATCACCGCTTGTGTAAATAGTAGTCACCCACTTTGTTTATAGCTTCTCCTGGCTATAAATACCCCCCTCCCCCCTCCCTTCCCACAGGCAGCTACCACCATCTCCTCCTCGGCTTCTGGTTTTTTTCTCCTCCTTCTTCCTCTCTTCCTTATTCTCCTCCATCTTCGTCTTCTCCGTCTTATAATGATTTTCCTCCTTCTTCGTCTTTTTCCTCCTCCGTTATCGTCTTCTCCTCCCTCCTGCTTTTATTTTGTAGTTTTCTTCTTCTCCTTTTCGTCCTCCTTCGTCTTTTTCTCCTGCTTCGTCTTGCTGCGCTCTGTAAACTCGACCGATTTATTGCGATAATGTTGCAGGTGTGGGAGTTTGAGAGGTGGTGGGAGCCAGGTGTGGTCTGGGGGAGGTGGAAGGTGTGGAGGAGGTGTGACTGGGGACAAGTGGGGTTGGGGAAGGTGTGGAGGCGATGCGGTTTGAGTATGTGTAGAAGGCTTTGATGGTTATTATGCGACGTAGTTTGGATATATGTAGAGTGGTCTGATTGGGGACATATATAGCTTGGAGAGATGTGTGGGTGGTAATGTTTGGAGATGTACAGTACCGTATATGAGGGTGGTATTGGCCTACTTGGAAACAGGTGTGGTGGTGGTGGGGAGGTGTGGCTGGTTTGATTGGGGTGTATGAAGTGTTAATATGGGTGATGTGTGGTGTGGACAAGCGAGTGTGTGGGAGTGATTGGTGATGGTGAGAGTGGTGGAGACAGTCTCGTGTGTTTTGGAGATATGTGGTGGTGGCTCGGGGTGATTTGTGGTGAGTTACGAGTTGTGGTGAGAGAGGTATATGGGAGATAAGTGTGTGTTTTTCGGGAGAGATTGTGGTACGACGAGAGCGGATGTGGTGCAAGAGTTATAGTGCCATGGTGATATAAGGTAACTGGTGGTGATGGTGGGGTAAGAAGTGGTGTAGTGTACAGAGATATATGGTGAGGTAAGAGCCACAGTGATGACAGTTGAAGACAGGTGTGGTCATATGTTCGCTGGAGTGTTGTTGGCTGAGATTAGGTGATCGTTCATGAGATGTATTTGGTGACTGGTGTAAGTTTGTTGTGTAAAGTGTGATTATTGTATTTGCAGTACTCCGACTTTTGTCTAAAACGTTATTCTTGATCTAACATATTAGATCGTGTTTAACTTGAATGTGTCTGTTGACGAGTGACTATAGAAAATATGCCAACAATAGCAGTTTGGCGTTTTTTTTTTTGTTTTTTTTCTTTTTAAAGATATGCTTAAAAGATATACTTGCAAAATGTAGGTTTGCTTATGAATTGGACTAACATTGTATATTATGTGATCGCCTACAATGGTATTAATAACCAGATGAAATATCGAGTAGATGGCTTTCCCAATGAGGAGAGTTATAAGGAGTTGTGAAAACAGGTACAGTCGCGCTAATAAGTCATTTCTCAACTGTCATTAAGTTTGGCTCGCTCTGTGCTGTATTAATGTCTGTCAGATGTTGAATACGGTGGGTAAGTGTAGTAATATGTTTGTATATCTCACTCAAAAAGAAGAAATCATGTGTAAATATTGCTGATACCAATTATTGATCAAAATATAATTGGTACCGAGACATCACTTATTAGGCCGACTGTACATACCAGGGAAAGACACCACCGAATGTGAGTGCTATATAAGTGTAGCTGTGATACGCAGGTGTATAAAGTAATAAAGTGTAAGTGTGGTACGGGAATAATGTCTCACGAAGAGTTTATGACCTCTTAGTCTCGTGTTGGGAGAAAGCATAAAACATTACTTTTTCTAGG
Organism: Paralithodes platypus; assembly: GCA_032716605.1. Lineage (NCBI taxonomy): Eukaryota > Metazoa > Arthropoda > Malacostraca > Decapoda > Lithodidae > Paralithodes > Paralithodes platypus. Next base: position 36,883,079 of record CM064486.1, on the reverse strand, counting down.
TGAATAGATAGTGTACCCGTGGAATGTTTTGAATATATATAGCCACAATATATATAACCACAATATCTATAGCCACAATATATATAGCCACAATATATATAACCACAATATATATAGCCACAATATATATAGCCACAATATATATAACCACAATATATAACCACAATATATAACCACAATATAACCACAATATATATAGCCACAATATATATAACCACAATATATATAACCACAATATATATAGCCACAATATATATAGCCACAATATATATAACCACAATATATATAACCACAATATATATAACCACAATATATATAACCACAATATATATAGCCACAATATATCTATACCACAAATATATAACCACAATATATAACCACAAATATATAACCACAAAATATATAAACCAACTATATACCCACAATATATATAACCACATAACAATATATATAACCACACAATATATAACCACAATAATATAACCACAAATATATATATAAGCCACAATATAATAACCACAATATAGACCACAATATATATAGCCACAATATATATAACCACAATATATACCACATATATATTAACCACAATATATAACCACAATATATATAACCACAATATATAGCCACAATATAGCCACAATATATATAACCACAATATATAAAACCACAATATATATAACCAGAATATAGATAGCCACAATATATATAGCCACAATATATAGAACCACAATATATATCCAAGGATAACCACAAATATAGATAAACAATATATATAACCACAATATATATAACAATATATCTATAGCCACAATATAAGCCACAATAATAACCACAATATATAGCCACAATATATAACCAATATATATATAACCACAATATATATAACCACAATATATATAACCACAATATATATAACCACAATATATATAACCACAATATATATAACCACAATATATATAACACTATATATAACCACAATATATATAGCCACAATATATATAGCCACAATATATATAACCACAATATATATAACCACAATATATATAGCCACAATATATATAACCACAATATATATAATAACCACAATATATAACCCACAATATCTATAGCCACATATATATAGCACAATATATAACCACAATATATATAGCCACAATAATAGCCACAATATATATATACACAATATATATACAACCACAATATATATAGCCACAATATATATAGCACATATATAAACCACATGATATAAACCACATAATATAAACCACATATATAAACCACATATATAAACCACATAATATATAAACCACATATATAAACCACATATATAAACCACATATATAAACCATATATAAACCACATATATAAACCACATATATAAACCACATATATAAACCACATATATATAGCCCACAATATATATAGCCACAATATAATACCACATATATAGCCACAATATATATAGCCACAATATATATAACCACAATATATATAACCACAATATATATAACCACAATATATATAACCACAATATATATAACCACAATATATATATCCACACTATATATAACCACAATATATATAACCACAATATATATAACCACAATATATATAACCACAATATATATAACCACAATATTATAGCCACAATATATATACCACAATATATATAACCACAATAATATATCCACAATATATATAACCACAAATATAATAGCCCAATATATATAACCACAATATATATAACCACAATATATATAACCACAATATATAGCCACAATATATATATCACAATATATATAAACCACAATATATATACCACAATTATATAGCCACAATATATAACCACAATATTATAACCACAATATATATACCACAATATATAGCCACACTATATATAACCACAATATATATAACCACAATATATATAACCACAATATATATAACCACAATATATATAGCCACAATATATATAGCCACAATATATAGCCACATATATATAACCACAATATATAACCCCAATATATATAACCACAAATATATAACCACAATATATAACCACAATATAACCACAATATATATAACCACAATATATATAGCCACAATATATATAACCACAATATATATAGCCACAATATATATAACCACAATATATATAGCCACAATATCTCTCACCATATACCTACACATAAACTTTTACGATTTAATGTACTACATGAATGCCTTCATTACTATTTTAAAACCAGACTTTAAATTAATATCACTATAGTTGAGTTATGGTGCCGCTATTAAAACAAACACTGTCGCATATCGCATAAGTATTTAAGGGAGCCCACCTCGCTTTTTTTTCTCTTTCTCTCCCTCTCTCTTTGGCTTGTATCCATTCGACCCCATTCAGCCTACTGTTTTAAGTCGTTTACCCCCATCCAGGTGTCAAGATTTTCCTGGCGAGCGGTAGCGAGCCAGCATATATATATTTTTGTTTTTACAGCAAGCTAAATTTGTACATTTTTCGATAGAAAAATGTCTCCCGTGAAGCCGGATTTCTCCATACAATGCAGAAATCGACACCTTTACGTCTTAAAACAGTTGGCTGAGTGGGGCCGAATGGATACAAGCCAGGGAAAGAGCGAAAAGGAGAGACAGATAAAAAAAAGCCGGTGACCCCCCTTAGATAGCGTACAGAGGAGAAAAATTAGATACTTTGATCCTCACGAGACTGTTTGTAGAACTATCTAACCCATGTGACAGATTTATGCCATGTGTTTTCATAAGCTTTGTGTCACATTATAAAGTGCCATAATATGTCAGGCGATGTTATAGGGGTGGTGTCACATTATAAAGTGTCATCTGTTGGTTTCAGTCATAAGGGCGGTGCCATATTAAAAAGTACCATGAATCCGGTGGTGTCAAACGGAGGGAGTCACCTTATAACATGTCATATGTCAGATGATGTGAGGAGAGAGGTGCCATACTATGCCGTACCATATGTCAGATGGTATCATAAGGTTGGTGACACCTTATACAGTAGATTAAAAGTACTGTATGTCAGGAGGTGTCATAAGGGAGGTGCCACATAATGAAGTGCCATCTGTGAGGTAGTGTCATAAGGGAGGTGCCACATTAAGCAGTACCATATGTCAGGAGGTGTCATAAGCGCGGTGCCACATCATGATTTGAGCGCTGCCACTCCCCCGCCCACACAAGAGCCATATGTAGGGAGCATGATGATAATTTTGTATAGTAGTCGCCATAGTTGTTTACATTGTTTTGTGAACCTTAAGGGGAGGTGTTTAGTTTCCTCCCTAAACTTCCATCAAGCTTAAAATTACACTCCCTAGACCCCCTTTCAAGATAAATTTGTACATTTTTCGGTAGAAAAATGTCCCGGCTGAAAGCCGGTTCCTCTTAAATTACAGGCTCGCTATCACTCGCCAGGATAAAATCTACACCTAAATGGCACGAAAGGTCTAAAAATTGATAGAAATGGGTCGAAGGTTCTTAAAATCGTCAAAATAATGGGGCGAAAGTCTTAAAATTAGAAAAGCAATGGGGCTAAACATGAGGGAGAAAGGAGTCAAGAAAAAAATCCCTCAAGTGGAGACCTCCCCTTAATGTAATTGAAGTAGTGGATATTTATAGGACAACTTGTACATTGTCCACGCCTACCCCTATCATGAGCGCTACCAGATCCACTACTACTATTACTACTACTATCAATAATACTAATACACATACTAATACTACGCCAACTACTCCTGCTACTAGTACTACCATTTTCCAACTAGACCATCATTACCACTATAACAACAATACCTCGATCACCACCATATTCACATCTACATCCTCCACCAATATCCTCCTTCTTCTTCCTCCTCCCTCCCTCTCCTTCCTCCAAAAGCCATAGCCCATTAATGCCTAGTAAAAACTGGTCTCCCCTTCACCCTCACTCCTGAACTATTATTGGCCAGCTGACAACGCCGCTTTGCACTGCCGCTTTGCACTGCCACCACTATGTGCCACCCCTACCACCACCATGTTGTCTTAACACTGCCACCATCGTTTACTGCCACCATTATTGACGTTTGCCACCATAGCCATCCTTTCGTACTACCACCATCGCGGGTCCTTCACTGCCACCATCATCCCATTCATTGCCACCACCTTTGCATCTCATTTACATAATTGCATGTGTTTGCCAACATTCCATATTAGGGTTTTCATCGTGCACTACCACCACTAGCTTTGCCCTCAGTGCCATCATCATCGCTGTCCTTCACTGGCATCAGTTTTGGGTGCCAGAATCATCACTGTTCACTGCCACCACCATCGCTATCCCTGTGGGCCTTCATCATTTACTGTCAACATAGTCTCTGCCACCATTGCATATGAGGGCCAACTTAACATGTCAGTGCCCTCGAGATCCACTACCACCATCGCTATCCCTGTGGGCCTTCATCATTTACTGTCAACATAGTCTCTCCCACCATTGCATATGAGGGCTAACTTAACATGTCAGTGCCCTCGAGATCCACTACCACCATCGCTATCCCTGTGGGCCTTCATCATTTACTGTCAACATAGTCTCTGCCACCATTGCATATGAGGGCCAACTTAACATGTCAGTGCCCTCGAGATCCACTACCACCATCGAATATTTGTCCTTTCTAACTTTATATTTTTAGTTTTTTTTATATATTTGTTTTATTGTTTTACTATTTAAATATTATTTAATTATTTATTATTTTTTATATATTTTTTTTATATTTTTTTTTTTATTTATTATTTTTTTTTGTATTTATTTTTTTTATTTTTTATTTTTTAGTGGGTTTCGGGGTTGAATGTGAGTGGGAGGTGGGTCGAGTTACATCATCGCTACTAAAGATTTGTCTACACCAGGTCAAATTAAGCTTTCCAGAGTAACGGACGATATATAATAGTCTCCTGCAATGTATAACTACCCCGTTCATTCTTCATCTCGGTACGGTACCACCTCTTCCCAACGCCTCCAGGTTTTTGCGATTGCCATTAAGGAGGGTCACCTGCTTTTTATCTTTTTCTCTCTTTCTCTGGCTTGTATCCATTCGGCCCCATTCAGCCAACTGTTTTAAGACGTTTTATCCCCATCCAGGTGTCGATTTATTTCTGGCGAGCGATAGCGAGCCAGCATTGTATGGAGAAATCCGGCTTCGTCGGAGACATTTTTCTATCGAAAAATGTACAAATTTAGCTTGTCAAAACAAAGATACATATATGCTGGCTCGCTACCGCTCGCCAGGAAAATATTGATACCTGGATGAGGGTAAACGTCTTAAAACAGCAGGCTGAATGGGGCCGAATGGATACCAGCCAGAGAAAGAGAGAAAAGGAGTGAACAAAAAAGCCGGTGACCCCCCGTAAGGAGTCCGACGTATATTTGAACAATTCGATAATTTTGTCTGATGTGTAGAAAAAGTTGTTTGACTGGCGACTGTATCTTGCCACAGACTTCTGATTTGAATTCACACCTTCCTTACCTACCATTAGCTGATAGGCCAGAGTTTTTTTTTTACTCAGCAGGTCTGGTTAATGATTTTTAAATTATTGTCTGTAGAACACAGAATTATGCGGTACAAAATATATACGGCAATGTTAAAATAGAGGCGAGAATGTACCAATGGTATATACTGTATATTGTATATACCTGTATATACTGTATATATATATATTTATATATTTTTTTTTTTTTTTTTTTTTTCTATGTCTCAACCTCGGGACTGTAGGCTTTCAGTAGCCCGTAACTCGTGCGAGGCCCCGAGATTATCGATTCAAGCTTCTAGATGTTGGGTGCTTCATGTGTGTCGTACTAGATGGTCTCAGTGGCGCTTCAAGGTGTTGGTTGCTTTCTTTCTGCCACGCTAGATGACGACAACCTTATTTATACACGTCACTTGATTTGGAGAGATCAGCTATACGGTCGTTCACAGCATCTTCGAATATGGTCGGGCATCTGCTATGAATTGGTGATGATATAGGGGGTATTGGTGATGATATAGGGGGTATTGGTGATGATATAGGGGGTATTGGTGATGATATAGGGGGTATTGGTGACGATATAGGGGGTATTGGTGATGATATAGGGGGTATTGGTGATGATATAGGGGGTATTGGTGATGATATAGGGCGTATTGGTGATGATATAGGGGGTATTGGTGATGATATAGGGGGTATTGGTGACGATATAGGGGGTATTGGTGACGATATAGGGCGTATTGGTGATGATATAGGGGGTATTGGTGATGATATAGGGGGTATTGGTGATGATATAGGGGGTATTGGTAATGATATAGGGGGTATTGGTGACGATATAGGGGGTATTGGTGATGATATAGGGGGTATTGGTGATGATATAGGGGGTATTTTCTTGACGTGTCGGTTAAGCCAGGATATTTGTAGATTACCAAGAACGATCAGATCACCTCCGTAAAGCCCTAGACATTTGGCGTGAACTCTGCCTGAGGTCCATTTGGTCTGCAGTCCACGACGCTATCCACTGTGCTATCGCCTCCGGTAAATTGCTTGGTTTGTGTGACTTAAGAGGTGATGGGCTATTTATTTGCTAATATATATATTTTGTATTATTTTTTAGTTTCCTTCCCAGACCTCCATCAAGCTTAAAAAAACATCCCCTAGACTCCCCTTCGAGATAAATTTGTTAATTTTTCGGTAGAAACATTTTCCTACAATTACAGGCTCGCTGTCGCGCGCCAGGAAAAAATTGACACCTAAATGGCACGAAATGTCCTAATATTGACAAGGAAAGGGTGTGAAAGGTCTTAAAATCGCCAAACTAAATGGTCGAACTTCCTTAAATATGAAAACTAATGAGACTAAACATGAGGGAGAAGGGGGGCCATAAAAAGGGCCCATCTCTCTTAAGGCTTCAGGTTCCCCCCCCCCCCATTACCGTCCCTCTCCAGCACATCCTCCCATAACTCTCCTTCACACTACCATTCTCAGGCTATTTGGCCTACCATAAATATTGTCCCCCTCACCTAGTACCTCTCTCTCTCTCTCTCTCTCTCTCTCTCTCTCTCTCTCTCTCTCTCTCTCTCTCTCTCCATCGTTACCTACAATCTCCATCAACTCTACGTCCATCTCCATCTCCATTATCTCTACCTCCAGCTCCCTCCCATCTCCATCAACTCTACCTCCCCATCAACTCTACCTCCGTCTCTAGTCCCATCAACTCTACCTCCATCTCTACCATCCCTACCTCCACCTCTACCTCCCCATCTCCATCAACCCTCCCTCCCATCTCCATCAACTTTACCTCCACCTCTCCCCTCCTGCCTGGCCCCGAAGTCCCTGATATAAATCTCTTCCCTATCGCTGGAGGAGGAGTCAAGATGTGTGCAAAGCCGCGAGTCATCAAGAACCTTAAAGAAAGAAAGAAAGAGAGAGAGAGAGAGAGAGAGAGAGAGAGAGAGAGAGAGAGAGAGAGAGAGAGAGAGAGAGAGAGAGATAATAAAGTCCTTTAGAGATATGGGAAAGGTGTCAAACTATATTAGAGAGAGAGAGAGAGAGAGAGAGAGAGAGAGAGAGAGATAATGAAGAGATATGGGAAAAGGGTCAAACTTTATTATAGACAGAATGTATGATGAGAGAGAGAGAGATTTTTTTACAAATGACAAACTTAGCAAAATAGAAAATGTGAGAATGGGTAAAAAGTGACGGTGAAAAAATCTGATGATGATAGAGGCGGCGGACCAATTACGGGGGTCACCTGTTTTTTTTTATCTTTCTCTCCTTTTCTCTCTTTCTGACTTTTATCCATTCGGCCCCATTCAGCCAACTGTTTAAGACGTTCATCCCCATTCAGATGTCGATTTTTTCCTGGCGAGCGATAGCGAACCAGCATTGTATGGAGAAATCCGGCTTCGCCGGAGAAATTTTTCTATCGAAATATATATAAATTTAACTTGCTGTAAAACAAAAATATATATATGCTGGCTCGGTACCGCTCGCCAGGAAATTATTGATACCTGGATGGGGTAAACTTCTTAAAACAGTAGGCTGAATGCGGCCGAATGGATACAAGCCAAAGAGAGAGTGAGAGAAAGAGAA
>CM064486.1:36869970-36872470 GCA_032716605.1 Paralithodes platypus | reverse complement strand
TATATATATATATATATATATATATATATATATATTTTTTTTTTTTTTTTTTTTTTTTTTTTTTTTTTGACAGCAAGCTAAATTTTTACATTTTTCGATAGAAAAATTTCTCCGGCGAAGCCGGATTTCTCCATACAATGCTGGCTCGCTATCGCTCGCCAGAAAGAAATCGACACCTGGATGTGGATAAACGTCTTAAAACAGTTGGCTGAATGAGGCCGAATGGATACAAGCCAGGGAAAGCCTGTCCTGTACTAGAGGAATAACCAACATAGCCTGCCAATCTTACAGCCTATCCAGAACATCACGATGAGGAAAGGACAAGTTAGCGTCGTATGGGTTGGGCTATGTGGTATACTGAAGAAAGAGTATAGGCAATGGATCAGTAAATACATATTATATAAAATACAATTCTTTAGGATGACCTGTGCATCCGACTGAAGGGGGTAGTACTCGCTTTTTATGGACCCCCTTCTCCCTCATGTTTAGTATGTTAGTTTTTGAGGTTTTTAAGACGTTTGTTCCGTTAGTTTGGCGATTTTGAGATTTGTTTTCATAATTAAGACCTTTCGTGCCCTTTAGGTGTCGATTTTTTCCTGGCGAGCGATAGCGAGCCTCTAATTTTAGAAGGAATCGGCCTACGGCCGGAACATTTTTCTCCCGAAAAATGTACAAATTTATTTTGAAAAGGGGTCTAGGGGGTGTTTTTCTAAGCTTGATGGAGGTCTAGCGAGAAACCTAAAACATAAATAAGAAATAAATATATAGACCAAAAAGCAAGCACTACGGTACCCCCTTTACGTTATGTACCGTACTGAAGCAAGCACTACGGTACCCCCTTTACGTTATGTACCGTACTGAAGCAAGCACTACGGTACCCCCTTTACGTTATGTACCGTACTGAAGCAAGCACTACGGTACCCCCTTTACGTTATGTACCGTACTGAAGCAAGCACTACGGTACCCCCTTTACGTTATGTACCGTACTGAAGCAAGCACTACGGTACCCCCCTTTACGTTATGTACCGTACTGAAGCAAGCACTACGGTACCCCCTTTACGTTATGTACCGTACTGAAGCAAGCACTACGGTACCCCCTTTACGTTATGTACCGTACTGAAGCAAGCACTACGGTACCCCCTTTACGTTATGTACCGTACTGAAGCAAGCACTACGGTACCCCCTTTACGTTATGTACCGCACTGAAGCAAGCACTACGGTACCCCCTTTACGTTATGTACCGTACTGAAGCAAGCACTACGGTACCCCCTTTACGTTATGTACCGTACTGAAGCAAGCACTACGGTACCCCCTTTACGTTATGTACCGTACTGAAGCAAGCACTACGGTACCCCCTTTACGTTATGTACCGTACTGAAGAGTAAGAGTCACCGCGTATATCAGTATATATCACCCCAGTCCTTCTTAGTTAATATATACCGGTATATATAATACACTGGCTGCCTTATCACTACACCTGTCTACCTGTTTCCTGCCCAGTATAGACCCCCCCCCCCCCCACCCACGCGCGCACCCACACACACACACACACACACACACACACACACACACACACACACACACACACACACACAATAATGAGCTTAGCTCGCATTGCGTGGATTCCCCTTGACGAACAAGTAACTTACCTTTACCTTTAGATAACTGAGTAATACACCTGCACACACACCTGCACACACACACCTGCAGGAGAGAGAGAGAGAGAGGCCACCCCGTCTCCTCCTACCTCTTTGTATCACACCATCCATCACAGGGGTGCGGGGTATGCTAGTCAGTTCACTCACAAGTCCTTTCACGTACATTTGATTAAGGGGATTTTTTTAGTGTTTCCTAGACTTCCATCAAGCTTGAAATTACACCCCCTTGACCCCCTTTCAAGATAAATGTGTACATTTTTCGGTAGAAAAATGTCCCGGCCGAAGGCCAATTCCTCTTAAATTGCAGGCTCGCTATCGCTTGCCAGGAAAAAATCGACACCTAAATGGCACGAAAGGTCTTAAAAGTGACATAAATGGGGTGAAAGTTCTTAAAATCGCCAAACTAATGGGGCGAACGTCTTAAAATCTCAAAGGCAATGGGGCTACACATGAGGGAGAAGGGGGTAAAGAAAAAATTCCCTCAAGTTGAAATCTCCCCTTAAGGGTCCCATTCTTAGTTACCACAGTACACTATTAGCCAGGCCGATTACTGTAGATCATGGTGTATTAGACAAAGGGTTGTCCTTCTCATCGGTCGGTTGTGAACAAACTACCCAATATTTAGTGAATGGGTACAAATTGGTAACTAGCAAAGCCGAGTATATGGTGTGTGTGTGTGTGTGTGTGTGTGTGTGTGTGTGCTTGTGCTTGTGCTTGTGTGTGGAGTGATAGTACGGCCCTTGGTTAGGATGGAATAGGTTAGGTTCAGGTTATCATTCAAGTTAAGTTTTTGTTTTATAAATTAGTGATCGCTTACATTGGATTAACGTTAGCTTGATTAT
>CM064486.1:36798013-36869870 GCA_032716605.1 Paralithodes platypus | reverse complement strand
GCTTCTTGATTATTTTTGTTATTTATATTTATTTATTTGTATTGTCGGCTTCTCTTCATTGTTCTCTTTTCCTTTCCTTATTGTTACTACCTCTATCTATTCTATTCATCCTCTTGGCAATTGTGGTGGCCCATTTAATCTGTATTTGATTATACTGTATACTTTGTGGGAGATGTTCTTGTCAATGCTTGAATGGTGTTAGAAGCATTTGTTTTAATTCATTGTGTTTAACTGCCTCTTTACAGTATATCCTGCCGTATCAATGTGACTTTTGTTCACTGCAGATCTCTCTCTCTCTCCCCACGCGCGCACAAACCGGTACTTCTCTTCTATCTTTCTCTCTCCTCTACTTCCACTCTCTCCGACTCTCTCTCTCTCTCCTCTCTCTCTCTACCGTACTCGTCTCATCTCTTGCTCTTCTCATCTCTCTCTCTCTCGTCTCCTACTCTCTGCAGCTTTCAGTCTCTTCTCTCCGTCCTCTCTCTCTCCTCTCTCTGGTCTCTCATCTCTCTATTCTCTCTCTCGACTCTTCTCTTTCTCTCTCCAACGGCTGAACACACACACAGCTTCTCTCTCTCTCTCTCTCTCTCACACACACACACACACGATACATGGCCGCAACTCTGCCTGTAAATCAACCTTGTACATGCACACATCGCCTACCTGCCAACCAATTATCACATCTGTCTCGCTCCAACCGGCCATGACATCTGCATCCACCTCCCCCCGTATGCAAATTGACCGAGCCATAATCCCACTTAATATGCACTTAGCGAATATAATACCTCTTAATATGCTCTCGGCGAACGTAAAGGCAATCGTCATTATGCTTTACGATCCATTTCCTGATCATTTGCACATTCCGCCTGTCGCTAGCGTGATGGGGAATAATTTGTAGATGTCGGTTTATGTGAGGTTCGTCGTGAGTGTGATAGTATATGATAGTTATGATAGTATAGCCCGGTAATAGTTAGATATATAATGGGGGTAAATAGTCGTTAGTATATTCCGCCTGTCGCTAGCGTGATGGGGAATAATTTGGAGATGTCGGGTTATGTGAGGTTCTTCCTGAGTGTGATAGTTATGATAGTATAGCCCGGTAATAGTATAATAGTTAGATATATGATGGGGTAAATAGTCGGATTGGAATAGTGGCGTTTATGAGATGTAACACACTGGCAACACAAGACACCAACAATCAACACACTCGGTATCCATCATTAATACTATATCAATATCACATGAAAACCATGATATTACTTAATTAACACCACAACATTATGTCAATACCACAGCAACACCACATAATCTATACTTCAACATAGCATGAACACCGTAGCAGCTGCAAATAAACTCCATATCAACTAAATATTTACACCACATCAAAAGCACTCCTATGAAATGTCAAACCATGTCATCACTATATCGACGCTATCAGCACACATATATATCACCACCCCAACAATCATCACCACCACCCCAACAATCATCACCACCACCCCAACAATCATCATCACCACCCCAACAATCATCACCACCACCCCAACAATCATCACCACCACCCCAAAAATCATCACTAACACTCCAACAATCACCACCACCCCAATAATCATCACTAACACTCCAACGATCACCACCCCAACAATCATCACCACCACCCCTATAATCATCACCACCACCACCCCAACAATCATCACTACCACCACCCCAAAAATAATCACTAGCACCCAACAATCATCACCACCCCAACAATCGCCACTAACACCCCAACAATCACCACCACCCCAACAATCACCACCACCCCAACAACAATCACCACCCCCAACAATCATCACCACCACCCGTACATCACCACTAACGAACTATTGCCGTACTAACAGCGGCCTACCCAACTTTCATCAACACCAATCACCCCTGAAAATGCATGTATGAATAATTAAATGTTCGAAAAAATAAATGCACACAGGTACACGCAGGTATGTTCATCACACACACACACACACACATATGCACACATACATGTCAAGGGTAGGACTATGGTGGTGGTGATAGTGGTGGTGGTGGTGATAGTGGTGTCGGTGGTGGTGGTGATAGTGGTGTCGGTAGTGGTGGTGATAGTGGTGGTGGTGTCACTTCATAATAGTGGTGCAGAGATGATGGTGGTGGTGCATCTGATGATAGTGACGTGTAGTGTTTGGTGATGTGGAATTAATGGTGTTAATGGATGATGTTGGTGTTGTGGTGGTGATAATGATGGTCATGGCCGTGGTGTATAACTGTGGTAATGTTGCACTGATGTTGGTGGTGGTTTTAGCTGATACTGGTAATGTTGTTGGTGATGCAGTGATGGTGATGATGGTTGTGGTGATGGTATTGGTTTTAGCCGATAAGTTTATGTTTACAGTTATGAAGTGATGGTCTTATAGTAGTGATGAGGGTAATGAGTTAATGGTAAGGATAGCAGTGTAGTGAATGGGGTGGTGTTGTGGTGATGGTGAAGCGACCCTGGGTGTGATGATGAAGCCCACACCACCACCACCACACCCTCCGATGGACACCCAGATACGGCAGGGATGGTTAGTCCTTATACCTTCTTACTCCTTCTCTTCTCTTCTCTGCTCCTCTCTTCCCTATTATTGTCTTCTAGTTCCCTTTTTCTACTGTTCTTTTTGTTATCTACCCTTCTCTCCTATTCTCTTCTCAATTCTTATATTTTATTTCCCTGTCTTCTGTGTTCTGCGCTTTTCTTTTATCTACTCTTCTCTGTTCTCTTCTCTTCTCTTGTTGTCTTTTTGTCTTTATTTATTTCTGTATTATATATGTCTTTTTTCGGATAAATTATACACTTCTCTAGCACAGTCATATCAATGCTGTGTTTTCTATTCTTTTTTTTTTCTTTTTTTTTTAGTTACAAGCAGCCTCACAAGAATCACTATCACTGTTGTGTTTGCTTTCCCTTTGTACAGTACTGTTTTCACACACACACACACACACACACACACACACTCACAAACACAGAGAGAGAGAGAGAGAGTGAGTGAGTGTCGGTATACTATTCGCTAGCCAACAACAACAACACCAATTTTGCTCGACGACATTTTTTTATTGTGGAGTAAAATGGGCTTTAAGTGGATTTATGGATGAACAACATGTTTCGGGTGTGAGGCTGACCGCTAGGATATGGCTGGTACCATATATTTTGTTTTTTTCTCTCTCTCTCTCTCTCTCTCTCTCTGTCTCTGTCTCTCTGTCTCTCTGTCTCTCTGTCTCTCTGTCTCTCTCTCTCTCTCTCTCTCTCTCTCTCTCTCTCTCTCTCTCTCTTCTCTCTTCTCTCTCTCTCTCCTCTCTTCTCTCTCTCTCTCTCTCTCTCTCTCTCTCTCTCCTCTCTTCTCTCTCTCTCTCTCTCTCTCTCTCTCATGCGAATACAATATTTGTCAATGTACCGTATGTGTTTTTGCGGTAGTGAAAGTGTTTGCAATAGATATCGTTGGTTGTGGAAGTTTGTGAGAGGGAGAGAGAGTGTGAGTGTGTGCGTGTGCAAGCTTAGTCCCCAGGGTATACATGCCTTTTGGACCAATATACAACACAATGCAATTACACTGATCGCTTTAATACATTCTGCTACGTATTAAATTAATGCCTAGATAGTGAAGCTTTTTAAACTTGTATAATCTTTTAATCTCGCGCTGAATATTGTGTTTCTATCCGTTATGCATTCAGTTATCTAGTATTTAATGTTTCTCATCTGGAATACTCATAAAGTACCTGGTTCTGATGTGTAAGTTTATATGTTAGTACAGGTCGCATTTGTGTATACAAATTTCGATAGTTTATACTATTAAAATACCTTATGAACCTTGCGTTCTTAAATAGTTTAATAAACAAGTAACTCTTTCAAATGTTGATAGATCGTAATTGAGAAACATAATATACCTAATATTTAAACACTAAAATAAAACGAACACCACCGATTTAGCTCTATTCTCGAGGTTTCCGTCATTGTGCACAAGAAACCTAATGCATAGTCACACCACGTCCGTATAAAATCACAAAACACCGGGTAAAAACAATTGTCCTTGTGATATTGTGATCAGACCACACACACACACACACACACACACACACACACACACACACACACACACACACACACACACACACACACTCATACTCATGCACATACACACACTCATGTACACACACACACACTCACTCACTCACTGTCATGCACACAAACACATAGTACAGTCAGAGTTGAGGGGGTTCACCGGCATATTTTTGTCTTTCTTTCCTTTTCTCTCTTTCCGACTTTTATCCATTTGGCCCCATTCAGCCAACTTTTTAAGAAGTTTATCCCCATCCAGGTGTCTATTTTTTCCTGGCGAGCGATAGCGAGCCTACATTGTATGATGAAATCCGGCTTTGCCGGAGAAATTTTTCTATCGAAAAATTTACAAATTTAGCTTGCTGTAAAACAAAAATAATATACTGGCTCGCTACCGCTCGCCAGGAAAATATTGAAACCTGGATGGGGGTAAACGTGTGTGTGTGTGTGTGTAAACGAGAGAGAGAGAGAGAGAGAGAGAGAGAGAGAGAGAGAGAGAGAGAGAGAGAGAGAGAGAGAGAGAGAGAGAGAGAGAGAGAGAGAGAGACAGACAGAGAGCGAGAGCAAAAGCAAGAGCAAGAGAGCGTGATAGTGAGAGTAGCATACCATCGTAGTGTCGCCACCCAAACCTCATATATGGCGACCATCAGCTTGCTTGGTCTTGATTCTGGGTGTTCCTGTCAGTTTATATACCCTGCCCCTCAACATAATACACACATAGCTTTTTAAGGGGGGTCACCGGATATCTTTTTATTTTTCCCTGGCTTGTATCCATTCGGCCCCATTC
Source organism: Paralithodes platypus (assembly GCA_032716605.1). Classification (NCBI taxonomy): domain Eukaryota; kingdom Metazoa; phylum Arthropoda; class Malacostraca; order Decapoda; family Lithodidae; genus Paralithodes; species Paralithodes platypus. The sequence goes on along the minus strand of CM064486.1, from coordinate 36,864,978 downwards.
AGCCAACTGTTTTAAGACTTATCCCCATCCAGGTGTCGATTTCTTCCTGGCGAGCGATAGCGAGCCAGCATTGTATGGAGAAATCCGGCTTTGCCGGAGAAATTGTTCTATCGAAAAAATGTACAAATTTAGCTTGCTGTCAAAGCAAAAATATATATATGCTCGCCAGGAAAATATTGACACCTGGATGGGGGTAAATGTCTTAAAACATTAGGCTGAATGGGGCTGATTAGATACAAGTCAGAGAAAGAGATAAAAGGAGAGAACAAAAGTCTGTGACCCCCCTTAACCCGGAGACCACGTTGCCAAATTGAATACAATCGTCTGTCGGTTGTTGGAATGAAACACAGAGTTGTTGGTTGTCATTCAGTACATCATGACTCTTTTATTTCCATATTATTTTGTCGATGTTTAGACTATTGTATTTGACTAATGGAATGGGTAAAACTCTTCTCATTTAACCCTCTTTCTCCCATGTTTCCTACCTTTGTCATTGAAACTCGTTCAATGATAGCCATTCGCGAGGTTGTAGACAGCAATCGAGCAGGACAATAGCCAGGGGAGGCCTAATAAGTATGTTATAAGGAGTTGCTGGAAATCCTGTTTCATTTGTCTGGCTTCCCGCGCTGTTTCTGTTTGTGTCTCACCTACATAGATAGTAATCCAGCTAGCTCTCACAAACACCTATTCATTTCACTGCACTAAATAGGCACACCACACTTTTTCCAATACACCAAAAAGTATTTGTACTCTGACATACCTCTATCACTCTTGTAACTTTGGTGGAGGCACTTGTTACAGGTAGCTTTGCCTTTTGTCTCCTTCATACACAGAACAAAAATAGTAAAAGGTATAAAGGCGTCCTCGTACTGAAAAACATAAGATAGACTTTATAGTGAGCGTGTAAAGACTGAGCGTGTTATAGTTTATTCACTGTAAGTAGGCGATAAATCATGACCTCTAACCTCTGTAACTCAAGAACGACTAGAGCTAATATTTCTACCATTTGGGAAAAGTCAGTCAAGGAATAGATGTGGAAATTTACAGCCAATTTGTTCCAGCCCTTTTTGAGTTACAGAGGATAAAAGTTAAGATTATTTACCTACTTACAGCGAATAGACTATATAGTTGGGACAAATTAATCTGACCAGGCCTGTATGGCAACACTGAACCTTCGAGGATTGTGATAGGCTTCACGACTGTTCGATTATCGTCGCTATTTACAGCTATCCTCTATTCAACAACAGACTTGAACATTATTGTTTTGACAATACAATCATCTAAAGCATTAATAAAACTTCACATGGTTCCCTAAAATTATAATTTAGTAGGTAAATCTACAAACGTGTTTCAAAGTATTGCAAAATATAAAACTAATCAGTTGTCATAGTCAGGAAGCCAAGTTGTACATTTGGATAATGTTTGGAGTCTTATAAATCAGCATTAAATGGAGGAAATCTGCTTAATCTAAGCACTGGTATAACACATATTTATATTGTAGCATCAATTCACACCCCTACATCGAGTCAAGTCTCGCAATATAAAAATAAGGACAAGAGTAGCTCGCAGAATATGGAGAGGATGACGCTCCATTGAACAGCCACTGTGCCCGACAACCAGCTGACTGAAGGCACAGGATTTAAACTTAAATCCCTGTAACACCATGACCATAATTTGTCTGGTTCTTTGAATATAATACCGTGTATATATATATTATATATACGGAATATACTGAATATACTGTATATACCGTGACAGGGTAGCCTAGTCCAAATGTGCAACTTGGCTTCCTGACTATGACAACTGATTAGTTTTATATTTGTTCAATACATTGGAAACTCTTTTGTAGATTTACCTACTAAATTATCACTTTAGGGAACAATATACATTTGTATTGATGCTTTAGATAATTGTATTGTCAAAACAATCATTATCACGTCTGTTAATAGAGGATAGCTGTATATAGCGACGAATTCGAACAGTCGTCAACAACCTATCCCGTTCCCCGGAGGTTCAGTGTTGCCATACAGGCCTGGTCAGATTAATTGGTCCCAACTACCAGATTATGTTCTAACTTTGGAGAAGATATAAAGTAAACATCACAGAGCAGTATAAGTATGTGTGATGGTATTCGCGGGATTAACGGGATTAACCTGTTTGGCCTGGACAGTGAGGCATATACTTAACCCCTTCTATACCGGCGACGTCTTTGTAGTTTTGTTCTAGTTATATTTAGACGATTTTGTGCAGTTTAAGAAGGATGTGTGGTAGTAAAATGGGGTAAGTGATATAGTTCGAAGCCTGTTAACTGCTGGAGGCCCTTTTTATACTGAATACATTCGTCTAATAGTAGCCAGAGTAAAGGTAAAAAGACGTCACCGGTACATAAGGGCTTAAGGGGGTAGTGGTCATGCTTCATGGAGGGTAGACAGACGAATGAGGAAGTAAGTGTGGATGTAGATGTGCTGGAAAGTGTGAAAAGGAACACCTGGAGATGGTTCTGCCATGTGGAACGTATGGGAAGCGAGAGAATGACTAAGAGAGTGTACGAGATCGAGGTGGAAGGACAGAGAGGGAGAGGAAAACCGAATGAGAGGTGGAAGGATGGAGTGAATAAGTATATGAGTGAAGGCGGCGCTGGATGGGAGGAGGGGCGTCGACTGACTGGGGACAGACTCACAGAGGTAGTGTACTGCAAGGTCCATAGATACATCTATCTACATGTATCTATGGACCTTGGTGTACTGTACATGGGGGCGTTTGGCTCGTGGCCACCACTTCGGTGATCACGGCGTCCGGCAATAGATATATAGATTGAAGATTTTTTTTTTTTTAGTGAAATGTGGTGCTAATTATATAATTTTGGTCTCACTGTGATGCAGACACATAGTAGTTTCATATTTTCCATTGAGTATCGAGATATTTGCAGCTATGGGATTCAATTTATCGTCAGCTGAAAATAAACAGGGTTTATAGTGATGACGGAAACCCATCGCAGAGTTGGGTATGCCATTTTTATTTTGGGCAAAACGGCACTTCTAGTTTATTGGTAAATCTTTTAACTCACACGAATCTAAGAATGTCTTCTTCAATGGAGTTGTCAACTTGTGGAATGGGCTTCCCCGAGACGTTATAGACTACAGGACCGTTGATAAATATTTTGTCTCAAACCCTTGACTGACAGCGTTTGTAATTTAATAACTAGTTGTATTGTATTCCCCCCTCAGATTCATCAAGGATTATTGTGTATATAAATTACCAAGATGTTATTTATTTGTTTATGTTTTTTGCCAGATATACGAAAGATCACTTATAACTGTGTTATGTTACTAACCCAACTGTCCCCTACTAACATCCTAATCCTGCCAGGGCAGTAGTTCCCTTTACAATTTTCCCTTACCCACTCTAAATCTCTTTTTGGACACTTGATCCTCATGTGTTTTGGAGGACAAGCAGCCTAGAGGGGTCGCAAGACCTGTTGTTGCTTTATTTTCTGTGTACTCCTTTGTACTGGAGCGACGATACGTTTATCAATACAAAAGGAACTTTTACATGCTGGCGTATATCTTTAGTTTTATATTAACCCTAAAAAAAGTGAAACTATACAGATCAAACCTAACTTAGCCTAACCTAATGTAAAATGCTATATCTCTAAGTATTGTAAATGTGTGTGTACACTTAAACTGTTGGTTCAGTTTATTTGAGCACATAAACCTGTAAATATTAGGAAATGTGTACACATGAACTCGCCAATGCTTGTACACGCACATACGCACATAGGCCTACACCAGTGGAAAACAAAAAATAGCGTGTGCTTCAGGTCTTCGGTGACAATCATTGTAACTCATTATTATCCCATTATTAATCTAACTAATCTAACAGTTTAACACAACTTAGCCAATCACAACCTAGCAATTACCTACTTTAGACTAACCGAAAATAATCTTGGCCTAACCTAGTCTAACCTAACCTGATATAACCTAGGGTCTCGTAGCCTAGCCTAGTCTAACCTAATGCATTATAATATAACCTACTCTAACGTGCCCTAGGCTACTATAGCTTTACCTAACCTATATTATAAACCCACGTAGCCTGCGCGCCAAACAAACACTTTTGATTAATTCAATATATTAGCAATGCACGAGTATCCCCATTGCTCACAAAATACAGTGGAACGGTAATCTTAAAACATCTGATGGTACAAGAAACGTCGTTTGTTGGTGTGCATTATTAGGCCTGTTCACCTTATCTCGAGCAAACAAAAATTCCAAAATTAATTGTAAATAGATAAAATATAATACATAATGCATAATACATGACAAATTAATATCTAGCAATCAATAATGCAATGTAGAGTAAGTGAATTAATTGATAACTGGCATGACTTATTTTGGCCAGCTGTAGACGTGTCAACACTATGGCAAACAAACTGCGTGAGACATTTATAAAAACAATACCTGCGTCCTTATCCCCATAGAGTTCTTCTTTGTTACGTAATCAAGCATGGGGTTAGGGTAGCAAAAAATGTGAGGGTAGGGGCTGGTATATGTCTTTGAAGGTTAGAATTAATTATTGGGAAGGGGTTTGGGTTGACTCATCCCTTCCCTGTGTCGCTATTAATATGATAGATTATGGTTGGGCTTTAATTGTTTAAATGCCGCGGTAAAATTCACCCTATAGAAGGCTGTTCCGTCAAACACTAAGCTCCGCCCACCAAGTCATCCCTCAGCAGGATTGCCAAGCTAGCATGTTCACCGCTAGCTCCAAGATATATGTATTCCTATCTTGTGACGTAGTTGTAATATATTGAGACATGAAGTATAGTATTCTTATGAATATATGTGTTATTTAGGAATTATATTTTAGATATAATTATTTCCGTTTATAGTGATAAGAAGCATTTCGATTATCTAGCGTATTTTGTCATTTATTGCGCCGCATATGGGATAGATGTGGTAACACTGCGTTTTCCCTCTCGCTGTCGGGGCCCGTCCGTCTATGGACACGGGGAAAGTCACGGTGTAATTATGCTTATGTTTTATCGTGTTATGCGTTGTTTGCGGCGGTATTATCGGCGGTACGCGCGAGTGTATGGTGACATGGAGGAGACGAACGCTTGGGAGGCATATAATTACGAGGACTTGCTTGTTGGAAGCGTAGTAGACGAATGAGAGGGAAGGCAAGTTTCAACCCAAGCCATGGCAGCAACAAGGTTTGTAGGAAGTTTACTACTTGACAATTTGATTCCTTGGTTTCTGCATTACATTATCCTTTACATAAATAACTTGTATTATGTGAATACTTTTAACTCCGCATTAAAGCCACATGGTGAGTTGGTGTATATAGTTAAGGGGTTCTCGTTTATGCTTCACTCCCTCAACAAGACTTTCAGGTTGCACAGTAGCCTACTATAGCCTACACCCATTGGAATATTTTGAACTTTTAACCCAACCTTTGAAGCATCTGGGTTATAAGTAAGTATAAGTAAGAATCACGTTTGGGTAAAATCTATATTTAAATCCGTAGCTCACAACTGTTCACAGGCTAAGAGTTAAAGAGTTTAACCACCTCTAGCCTATACCGGCGACGTCTTTTCTATTTTAATATAGCTAGGCTATTTTTAGACGATTTTTTGCAGCTCATAAAGGATCTGTAGTTGTAAAAATTGGTTAAGTGCGATAGTTCGAAGCCCGTTAATTGCCGACTTGCGAGTTTTGTTCTATAAGGAAGTTTGAGCCGTAAACATCGATAATAAACAGAAATGCAATAATAATGTAGGTTTCTGATGTTTAGAATATATGTTGAATTTGGTTTTAAGTGTTTATCAATGTACTACAACCGTATTTTAGCTGGAAATTCTGCTAAAGGTCGATGTCTACAGCTCCAACTTCCTTTTTGAAAGAAACTCGCAAGTGGTCAATTGCCGGTGGCCCTTTTTAAACTGAATATAATAGTTCTGCTACCGTAACGATAGGCTAAGATAACTGAATCCAACTGTACTTCGAGTAGGATCACTTTTGCAAAGTTTCAGTCAAGGCTTCATATTATCCTAATTGACAAATCCATGCAATAGCAGTTTAAACATTCCCATTTCAAAGATATTATGGCATGACGAAATAATATGTTCTCGGTTCCCGGACATCTCAACTAGTAGACCATTTCAACCAGTGCCAAATCAACCAAGACCATCCAAACCAGTGCCAAAATATAGTAATAACCTAACCTAACCGTATTGGTTGATTTGGTACTGGTTGAGCGCTACTGGTTGAAATGGTCTACTGGTTGAGTTGTCCGGTCACCATGTTCTCACCTCGGCACCAACGATGCCTCCTTCACTCCCTCCCACCACCACCTCACTAAAGTCACTGATAACCAAACACTGACGCAGAAGAAAACAAAAAATATGTGTATAGAATTTGTTTTGCTACCGGTACTTAGAATTGCATAATCTTTCATTCCTGAAAGTATTTGTCATAACTCGCATGACACCCTGTATAATAATAGGCAGCCTAATCCCTCTTGATTTTCTCGGCGATGACGTAGCCTAATGTGCTACCGGTAAGCTACTCTCACGTTTTAGTTTGTTAAATTTATACAATACTAGTGCATAACGATCACACACACACACACACACACACACACACACACACACACACACACACACACACACACACACACACACACACACACACACATCTAACCTACCGACGGTGTATTTACTATAGTTGGGACCAATTAATTGGCACGGTATTCTTCCTCTTTTGGTGGGGTTGATGCACTTTCGCCAATTTTCTGGTGTAGCCTTATCTTGCTTAGAGCATCATGAGTAATTTCCTAGACTCTTTTCAGGGATTGATCTCCATTTGAGTTTCTTTTCTTTACTTAATTTTTCAGATGGGCCCATATCAATTCAATTTGTATGTGACAGGGTAGTCTATATTATACGGTATTATATTCAGAGAACCAGACAAATTATGATCATGGTTTTGCGGGTTTTTAAGTTTATATCCCGTGCCTTCAGTCAGCTGGCTGTGGGGCACAGTGGCTGTTCAATGAAGCGTCATCCTCTCCATATTCTGCGAGCTACTCTTGTTCTTATTTTTATATTGCGAGACTTGACTCGATGTAGGGGTGTTAATTGATGCTACAATATAAATATGCGTTATACCATTGCTTAGATTAAGCAGATTTCCTCCATGTTATGCTGTTTTATAAGACTCCAAACATTGTCCGAATGTGCAACTTGGCTTCCTAACTATGACAACTGATTAGTTTTATATTTTTCAATACTTTGGAAACGCGTTTGTAGATTTACTTACTAAATTATCATCTTAGGAAACCATATAAATTTGTATTAATGCTTTAGATGATTGTATTGTCAAAACAATCATTATCACGTCTTTTGTTGAATAGAGCATATCTGTAAATAGCGACGAAATCGAACAGTCGTCAACAGCCTATCACGATCCTCGAAGGTTCAGTGTTGCCATACAGGCCTGGTCAGATTAATTGGTCCCAACTATAGTAGTGTCTGTCCATTGAGGTCGCGTGGGGGTTGTGTTGATCCCCGTGCTGGTGACACCCGGGGCTCTCATATGCTAATGTTAGGGTCCAGCCCCGTGTTGCTCCAAGGTGTTGTGGTCCGTGTGCTGCACGCCACTCTTACACCTGTACAAAGGCGCTCTGTCTTGAGTCGGCCACCCCCAAGAAAAAGGGAAAAATAAATAAAATAATAAAATAGAATGAAAAATAAAATAAAAATATAGGAAAAATGGGGATCGGGCTTGAGCATATAGATAGATAGATAGGCTCATAGTACTCTCCTGGTTATAATTATGTACGGTCACGCTAATAAGTCATGTCTCAGCTATCATTACGTTTGGCTTGCTCTGTGCTGTATTAATGTCTGCCAGATGTTGAATTGGGTAGGAAGTGTAGGAACATGTTTGTACAGTATACTGTATATCACTCGATATGAAGAAATGAAGCTTAGATATTGCTGTACCAATTATTGATCAAAACATACTTGGTTCCGAGACATCGCTTATTAGCGCGACTGTACAATCACTTACAAAACTCTGCGGACTTTTTATGTTTTCCTTTATGCAACTATAACTCTTTGGATTGATTTTTCGATGGTACTTGTTTTTCAATAGATAGTATATATATTGTTGTGTAGTTGACTTGTGGAACATTATATTCGTAAATTTGTTTCCCGAGATATACTTCCATAATTCGAAATAGGTGACGTCCACGAATGTCTATGAGTGACTGTACTCCTCAGAACCCATGTACAGCCAGATTCACTAGTTCGAAGATAACCTGGATGGAAAATATGCAATTATACGATGATAGCTAGGTGTTTACCTTGACAGTCCTCGTATACAAACAAAGTGTAGTGAGCCCAAGGAGTGTTTTAGGTAGTGGTAGTGTGTGGTACGGGTGATGGTAGTAATGTGTGGGGTAGTATTGGTAGTAGTGTACCGGTATGTGGTAGGGGTGGTGGTAGTAGCGGCGGGAATGCAGACTGAGGTGGTCTTAAGAGGACTCGGGTGTAACGCTAATGAGATGACAGCACACCTGGAATTACAAGCATCGCAGGTGGCCAGGTAGGGAGAAACGCTCAGGTATTTCGTATCACTTATCTCCGACAAATTGCGGGATCAGTGTCCAAGGTGTATAGTTGCAGCTGGACATTTGCGGTACATTCCTGAAGGGGTATCACATGAGAGCATTTATCGTCAACTCTCCATGGACAATATTTTGTTCTGACAACTCTTCTGGAATCTTTTGCATTGGTGTCGGACACTAGACTGATGATAGATGAATTTAGGTGACAGAATAGTGTATTATGTTTACCCCATAAGCTGCCAGACCAGTATAGAGGATAAATATTGAGTGAAAAAGAGTTCATGTAATACCAGCTTCAGTGTGATAATGGAGTAAATTAAGAAAATGCAAGATATGAATGATATAGGAAAGTCATTAAATGAGAAGGCCTCGAAAATTTCATATCTAATAACTTTGCAAAACGTAGAAGATTTTGTTCCCAGATTTGGACTGATTATTATTGTTGTGGGAACTGTACCGGTATAACTGGTGTGGTACAATCGTGGACAGGAGTTGCTGGACACATTTGGCAGGCAAAATTATACCCGGGTGAACTATTTTGATAAACTGCTTAAGGGAGCCCACCTCGCTTTTTTACCCTTTCTCTCCCTCTCTCTTTGGCTTGTATCCATTCGGCCCCATTCAGCCTACTGTTTTAAGACGTTTACCCCCATCCAGGTGTCAATATTTTCCTGGCGAGCGGTAGCGAGCCAGCATATATTTTTGTTTTGACAGCAAGCTAAATTTGTACATTTTTCGATAGAAAAATGTCTCCGGCGAAGCCGGATTTTTCCATACAATGCTGGCTCGCTATCGCTCGCCAGGAATAAATCGACACCTGGATGGGGATAAACGTCTTAAAACAGTTGGCTGAATGGGGCCAAATGGATACAACTATCATACAAGCCAGGGAGAGAGAGAAAAGGAGAGAAAGATAAGAAAAGCCGGTGACCCCCCTTAATCAATGTACTGTACTCTGATTCACGAGTTAATGTTCATCGTCTAGTGTTTTATCATTAGGAGAGATTCAAGTATTCCTGACTTATTCCTTTAATTATCAATACATTCTGTGGTTCAATGGGTGACTGGTGGTTGACTGAAGTGTTGCCTGCTTTTGGGGATTGTGCATGTTCCTTTATATTACACATGTCTGTCTTTATTGGCTCTCGATATTTAGCTGTATACAATTTGAGATCAGCATTTTAGTATTACTCGCTTTGGCGACAGTGCCACCCACAAGCCAGGTTGTCGCCAAAACCCAATACTACAAAAACACATTGTTCTGAGAGAGAGAGAGAGAGAGAGAGAGAGAGTCAATTAGTACTAGAGCATAATTACAGATCTAAGAAACATGATTAAATTCTGTTTTAATTATCTTTCTTTGAAATTCCAATTACTTTATGAAGACAATTAGCATGTGTGGCATATTGCAGTTGAAATGATATGGAGGTTTCTGTACGGCACAGCATTTTCAATACAGTATTATGATTGAAACTAATGTTTGATCAGGAAGGGTTGTGTAAGTGTGTTTATGTATGTACTGTGTGTGCGTTTGAGCTATATTTATACAGTGTATGTGTTTGTGTGAGTGTTTTTGTTTGTTTTCTATATTCCAACTTATGCGCATGTTGATGTGTGATTTTGTTTTACTTTGTGTGGATATACTAGATTATGTGTATGAGTTAATGTGGGTATGTACAGTAGATCTACTGAAGGTTTGTGCATATATATATATATATATATATGCCTGTGTAAGTATGGTGCAGGCACTCTCCATTGGTATATAGCGTGCTGGTGTTAGTGATGTGCGATTGACGTGTGTGGTATGATGGATGGGGCCCGCTACCACTTCTTACAATGCAGTAGTCAGCTATAAGGGTGTTTTAAAACAACTGCCAGACCTCATCTTCTAATTAGTAAATACAATAACGACGAAGATTATCTAAGGACAAAATTCAAAATAATATACCATTAATGATTTAAACCGCATAGAGTAAAATAATTAGTGACACCCAGGTATGAGCTATAATCCGAACACGGGCTAGTGTCCCCCCTCCCCCAAAAATAGCCTACCTCTTGCTTCCCATCCCAGTTCGAGTTTTTCTTCGAAGCTTTGGAGTCATAACGAATCTTCTCATGTGTTTAATCATCTGCTCGGCCATGGTGCTATCTTCTTCTGTCATAGTGATTTTATTTACCTTATAATATCACATAAATATGGATTGTCGTTATTTAGGTGTGTCTCTGCCATTGTTATTTTATACTCGTTAAGTCCAAGTGACGTAAATTGTTTGTTTTGGGTACCATTAGATGATTTTAAATATGCATTAGTGAACACCGTATAATTGTATGTCTACAGCTACGTAAAATCGTCAAACTTCAACCATAAAACTGATAAGACATATTTCGTTAGTACTCTGTGATAATAGTAACGTAATGAGGTATTTGTATTGAAACAGTAAATTGGGCAGGAACAATTTTTTCCCATTCAAACAGTTTCACAAACGATTAAATTATCTATAGCAGTGTTCGGATACCTGACCCAGACTTGAGATTCATTATTTTACCTATTGGTCATCGTTACAAATGGTGCATATCTTTTTACACTACTTGGATTATAATACTTAGCAGTTTTCTTCTAATTGCAAAATATCATTACCAATTTTATGTTACTTTGATTTTGTAATTATTCATATGTGATTAGGTCATTAGATATCTCCTCTTTACCTTTTTTACTTGGTAATCATTCATATTATGTATATATCATATGTTTTGTGCTGAGCTCAGAACCCTGTTTTGCTACATTTCTAGATAACAATTTATCTCCGTTACAATATATTTTTTGTAAAAATAGAATAGAAATATGTGTATTATATATTTTTATCAATGTGGTCGTCATACTCTGGCAGTGTTGTTTTAAAACACCCTGTATATATATACAGTATAGAAGCCAAATATTCTGTGGTCTATATAAGATGTGATAAGCGTTGTTCTAATGGGGTGATGTAGAGGGGTAAAGGGGTGAGAGGGGTAGGGGGTTGTAGGGTGAGACGTAATACACCCTTCTACTTCACACTAAAGTATGCCTATCTCCCCATCTCACAATATATCACCATAACATACACATACGTAGTAGCACATATCACACACACACACACACATCTTCACATTATCCCATCACAAACACACACACCACACCACTTTAATCACTCAATGTGCATTAAACACCACTTTTTATGCACACTTTCCTTCATCCCACGCCCATCGCGCATTTGAACACACCTACATACATAGATACTGTATGTACGCACTATATGCATACCGGTACCCATAGATTCACACACATGCGTGCGCTCTCTCTCTCTCGTTCACTCTCACTCTCACTCTCTCACTCTCTCACTCTCTCACTCTCTCACTCTCTCACTCTCACTCTCACTCTCACTCTCACTCTCACTCTCTCACACACACACACCGCTCCGGGCAGCTCTCGTTAGCTGGATGCTTTGATATGGTAATTTTACAGCGGGTGATTGGCAAAGGCGTTTATACCATTGTGTTTTGCTGGCTGTGCTGCTAGTGCTGTGGCCGCCACCATGCTGTATTGTTGTTGTTGTGCTGGTGCTGTGCTCGCCATGCTGTATTGTTGTTATTGTTGTTGTGGTAGTGCTGTATCCACCATGCTGCATTGTTGTTGTTATTGTTGTGGTGGTGCTGTGCCTGCCATGCTGTATTGTTGTTGTTAATACTATTGTTGTGGTGGTGCTGTGCCTGCCATGCTGCATTGTTGTTGCTGTTATAGTGTTTGTTGAAGTGCTGTCCCCGCTATGCTGCATGGCTATTGCTGCTGTTGTTGTGCTGTGCTGGTAATGTTGTGGTCGCCATGTTGCGTTGTTGCTGCCGCCACTGGTGTTGCGTTGACAATGCTATGGCCGTCATCCTACTGTATGGTTGCTGTTACTGTTCCTGTTGTGGCGGCTGTGTTGCTGTACCGTAGGTTAAGGGGGGTCACCTGCGTTACTGTTGTGGCGGCTGTGTTGCTGTACCGTAGGTTAAGGGGGGTCACCTGCGTTCCTGTTGTGGCGGCTGTGTTGCTGTACCGTAGGTTAAGGGGGGTCACCTGCGTTACTGTTGTGGCGGCTGTGTTGCTGTACCGTAGGTTAAGGGGGGTCACCTGCGTTACTGTTGTGGCGGCTGTGTTGCTGTACCGTAGGTTAAGGGGGGTCACCTGCGTTCCTGTTGTGGCGGCTGTGTTGCTGTACCGTAGGTTAAGGGGGGTCACCTGCGTTACTGTTGTGGCGGCTGTGTTGCTGTACCGTAGGTTAAGGGGGGTCACCTGCGTTCCTGTTGTGGCGGCTGTGTTGCTGTACCGTAGGTTAAGGGGGGTCACCTGCGTTACTGTTGTGGCGGCTGTGTTGCTGTACCGTAGGTTAAGGGGGGTCACCTGCGTTTACTGTTGTGGCGGCTGTGTTGCTGTTACCGTAGGTTAAGGGGGGTCACCTGCGTTCCTGTTGTGGCGGCTGTGTTGCTGTACCGTAGGTTAAGGGGGGTCACCTGCGTTACTGTTGTGGCGGCTGTGTTGCTGTACCGTAGGTTAAGGGGGGTCACCTGCGTTACTGTTGTGGCGGCTGTGTTGCTGTACCGTAGGTAAAGGGGGGTCACCTGCGTTCCTGTTGTGGCGGCTGTGTTGCTGTACCGTAGGTTAAGGGGGGTCACCTGCGTTACTGTTGTGGCGGCTGTGTTGCTGTACCGTAGGTTAAGGGGGGTCACCTGCGTTACTGTTGTGGCGGCTGTGTTGCTGTACCGTAGGTTAAGGGGGGTCACCTGCGTTACTGTTGTGGCGGCTGTGTTGCTGTTCCGTTGGTTAAGGGGGTCACCTGCGTCCTGTTGTGGCGGCTGTGTTGCTGTACCGTAGGTTAAGGGGGGTCACCTGCGTTACTGTTGTGGCGGCTGTGTTGCTGTACCGTAGGTTAAGTGGGGTCACCTGCGTTACTGTTGTGGCGGCTGTGTTGCTGTACCGTAGGTTAAGGGGGGTCACCTGCGTTACTGTTGTGGCGGCTGTGTTGCTGTACCGTAGGGTAAGGGGGGTCACCTGCGTTACTGTTGTGGCGGCTGTGTTGCTGTACCGTAGGTTAAGGTGGGTCACCTGCGTTACTGTTGTGGCGGCTGTGTTGCTGTACCGTAGGTTAAGGGGGGTCACCTGCGTTTTTTATCTTTCTCTGGCTTGTATCCATTCGGACCCATTCAGCCAACTGTTTTAAGACTTTTATCCCTATCCAGGTGTCGATTTCTTCCTGGCGAGCGATAGCAAGCCATCATTGTATGGAGAAATCCGGCTTCGCCGGAGAAATTTTTCCATCTAAAAGTTTACAAATTTAGTTAGCTGTCAAAAACGAAATATATATATATGCTGGCTCGCTACCGCTCGCCAGGAATATATCGACACCTGGATGGGGGTAAACGTCTTAAAACAGTAGGCTGAATGGGGCCGAATGTATACAAGCCAAAGAAAGAGGGAGAGAGAAAAAAAGCGAGGTGGGCACCCTTAAATGAGTGGTGTGAAGTTTATCAAATTAATGTACGTAATCAAATATACATGCAAATTTGTGTACCGATCTATTACAGTATATTATAATTTATGAATTATAAGAAATTAACCTACACCAATATAATACATATACGATATAGATTGTTGGACGTATTGCAGTAAATAGAACGAGTGAGAATTACGTAATACCAGACAAACAAAAACAAACAAAAACATGTAAATTAATGTTGTATATACCTTGTTGCTGGTGCCGTTGTTGTTGTTTATCTTCTCACATTACATTGTTGTTGTGGTTCTCTGCTGTCCAATATGGCTGGAGGGGACGCACTTTTCTTTGGAGTCTTGGTGCTCTATTATTTGTGATATACCGTACCTGCAGCCTTGCGATTTTTTTTTTTGTTTTGTTCGTGCGATGCTTTCCAGTTTCCATATGTCTGTGATTTGCTGGGACTGTTTTATTATCTGTACCAGTAGTGTTAACTTTGGGCTAAATTCATCCAAGACATTTACCACCATTGTTTGTTGGTAAATTCGATGGGAACTTAAATGTATCTGAATTCAAACTTGCCGTTTTTTCTCATAATGTACCGTACTTACTGGGTTCTTAATCATCTTATTTTTGTATATATATTTTTTTTTACCATTTTGTTGATGACTATAATTAACTAGAGGAGCACTCGGGAGAGCGCGTACCTCCGCCTACGCTGGTGGTAGCGTGGGATTTACTGATCGCCTCTAAATGGAATAACTTTCTCCTTGACGCATGTCTTATCAGCCCACCAAATTACTTGAAAATCGGTTCGTAGCATTGAGCCGCCTACGCTGGCGGAGGCATGCGCTCTACCGATTTTTGAGATATCTTGTTTACAGTCAAACTGACAGAGATACACAGACCGATAGAAAGACAACGGAGGCAAACCCATAACTTCTTCCAACTTCGTTGGCGGAGGTAATGATGATGATAATTCAGTGGTATATGGAAATGGAAAGTATGAAATGGTAGTCTCAATGAATCCAGGGCCTGGTGTGTCTGTGGTGTTGTTCCCTTTCCTGTTATCCATATGGCTGAGAACACGCTTATTAACTTATTATTTGATTTCGGTCTCTTTTTGTCCTTACTGGGGTGTTTATTTCCGGTTGCTTTCTTGTCTTCTTCCTCTTCCTTTATGTGATGTTCTTATACTTAGAGTGTTTGCATGTGTGTGTGGACTCCTGGCTTCTTCGTGCATTAGTAGAGGTGTGTAAGTGCGTGAGTGTGTTCCGATAGTTTTTGTTGTTGTTGCCAATAACGATGTTGTTGTTCATAGAGTTTGTTTCGGTGTGTTATCACTATGTTATACGAAATCCCTAGAAATGATATGCCAGCTTTGAACACGGAATTATAAAGTCCTCGGTCATAAACTAACACACAATTATGCTCAATTCTCTTTTCGATATAGCCTAGGCCAAAACAAATACCTGATCAGGACCGAATATACAGCACATCGATTAAAACATATATAAATAAATACATATAAAAACAGAGTGGCGGGAGACCAAGTAACCGTCGATAAAGAACTGATTGTCGAGTGGATGTCTGAGAAGATGGATGGGTAGGTGGGTGGGTGAAGTGGATAGTGCGACGACGATGGGGGACGTGAGGCGAGGGGGTGGGGGGCATGGGTTGGAGAGTGGTGGTGGTAGAGGGTATACACGGCTCGAGGGTGGGGGGGTAGGGTGTTGGGTAAGGGGCATTGGGGGGAGGGGGGAGGTTGCATACACGATTCTCAGATTCGGACGTATGGGGTGCATTAGGAGGATAGGGGTACGGGCATACACTGTTCTCAGGGGTAGGGGGTGGAGGGGGAGGGGAAATACATGGCATAAGTCAGGAGTAGGGGGGAGGGGGTAGAGGGGTGGTATTAGGTGGTGTTGTAGGTGGGTGTAGTGTTTGTAGGAGAGCTTGGTGGTGGTGGTAGTCGTGGTAGTAGAGGATCTTGTGGACTGTAGAGGGAAGCTTCTCTTTTGGCTTCCGCTGTTTTGTCGTGGATTGTAATTTTTGTTGCATCGTTCCTTTCCCTCCTATGTCCTTCTGCAGATTTCCATTGTTCTTATGTTCTTATGTCTTTATGTTATTACATTTTATATTTACATCGTTCTATTGTCCACGTCGATTTAGAATCTTAGATATATACTTAATTGTTTCCTTGAGTTTAGGTGTTCTTCACCTTGATTTTACGTTCGTATTTTGCAATCTATTTGTTTCCCCAGTTCATTCGCCCCTCCCCTCCCCTCCCCTCCCGCCGCTACTGGTTCTCTACTCCTTATTAAACTACCACCCAGTATCGTAACACCATTTGTATTTCGTTCTCTTCTCTACCAATCTATTTCACCTCTTCTCATATTCCCCCTTTCTTCTTCTCCACGGTCTTCTTTCAGTTTTCTTGTTCCTCCTCCTCCTGCGTTTACAATATGAGAGAGAGAGAGAGAGAGAGAGAGAGAGAGAGAGAGAGAGAGAGAGAGAGAGAGATATGCGAGGTCATGGTTCAAAGAAAGAGAGGGATAAAGCAAGACCGGTTGTAGTTACGAAATGTGAAAATGACTGGAAATGCCGAGGTCAAGTTACAGATTAAGTTTATGATAAGATAGACAAACACAAGAGGATAGACAAGGTGAATAGGATGAAAAGGGAGTTAAGCAGGTACAATACATAAATATATATATATATATATATATATATATATATATATATATATATATATATATATATATATATATATATATATATATATATATATATATATATATATACTGTAAATGAATATATACTAGATAATGAATATAATATATAAGCGTCTTGGTGGTGTAATGGTTAAGGTGTCTAAAAATCTGTGTGTGATAACCCGAGTTCGAATCCTGGTGGATCACATATATGCTTTCATTAATTTCATTGGAGGTGTTTGGTGTTGCGGTGAAATTAATAAAAACTAGATCTACAATAAATGCATTAATAAATCAAAATAATTTCGAGCTGACAGGGTTGATTAGATTAGAGACTAAGGTATACAGGGAAAATACAACTAATGAAGGTTTTTGATGTACAAGAAAGGATAAATATACACGCAGAGAAGTAAGTGGACTGGTTCAAGGGGGGATGGTTCACTTTTGGGGCGATTGTTGCATGTATTAATTATTTTTGCATGTATTCATTATGTTTCTAGTTTCCTCCCTAGACCTCCATCAAATTAAAAAAATATATATTTGATCCCCCTTCTAGATTAATTTGTACATTTTTCGGTAGAAAATTTTCCCGGCCAAAGGCCGGTTCTTCCAACATTACAGGCTCACTATCGTTCGCCAGGGAAAATATCGTCACCTAAATAGCACGAAAGGTCTAAATATTGACGAAGAAATGGGGCGAAAGGTCTTAAAATCGACTAACTAATGGGGCAACCATCTTAACATCTGAAAACTAATGGGGCTAAACATGAGGGAGAAAGTGGTCCAGAAAACCCCCGGCCCATCCCCCCGTAAGCTAATTCCCGATATTCAGGCATGGAAGGACTTTAGTGTGAGGTGAATAATATTATGCAGTGACGGAGGAAGGAGAGAGGGGGGGTGGTGTTAGCTGATATTTTAGGAGGAGGTGGGGAGATATAAAAGAAGCTCATGGGGTAGTTTAGAGTTAGGTATGGCATTAAATTAATTCGAAAGTACTCCGTTACAAGTTAAAAGAATGGTACGAGAGAGAGAGAGAGAGAGAGAGAGAGAGAGAGAGAGAGAGAGAGAGAGAGAAGGGGGGAAAGAGAGAGATATACCACCGCCACCCCTTTTCACTAATATCTGACTGATTTGCTAATTTGCCTGGGGTCGGCTTAAGGCGATTTGTTGAAATTGATCCAATTTATGTAATAGGAGTCTGCAACTGGCGTTCAATCAGTCCCTCCCCCCTTCTCTCTCTCTCTCTCTCTCTCTCTCTCTCTCTCTCTCTCTCTCTCTCTCTCTCTCTCTCTCTCTCTCTCTCTCTCTCTCTCTCTCTCTCTCTCTCCTCTCTCTCTCTCTCTCTCTCTCTCTCTCTCTCTCTCTCTCTCTCTCTCTCTCTCTCTCTCTCTCTCTCTCTCTCTCTCTCTCTCTCTCTATATATATATATATATACTGGGAAAGAAGGAGAAGGGGAAAGAGGGAACTATGATGTGTAAAAGAAAGAATACCAAGGAATGTTTTTTTTTTTTTTTTTTTTTTTTTTTTTTTTTTTTTTTTTTCAAATTTTAATATCCAAACAAACCACATGAGAGGCAGGTTAAAGCAAAAAGAGTGAACATAGGATTATTGTTTAGACCCTCAAATTACCCCTATTGTTTCACTACATCAATTATTCACTTTGGTTGACACTTTGACAATCACCAAAGGCACGGTATATACTAAATTGGATAACAAAATATTCATGGTAAAAAAATAAAAATAAAAACAAACTGGTATCAAAACATATACATATTGTAGGAGTATTAATTTAGATGTCCGATGCTCATGACTACTAGCATTGGTGATTTGGGATGATGGTGATAGTGGTGATGGTAATGCCTAGTGATGGTGATGATGGTGAATTGGTGATGTCTACTGATGGTGATTTATGACTAGTGATGATGATGGTGATTTTTTATGATGGTGTTATTGGTGATGACTAGTGATGATGATGATGGCGATTTTTATGATGGTGTTATTGGTGATGACTAGTGATTACGATGGTGTTAGTGGTGATGACTAGTGATTTTTTTGTGATGGTGTTAGTGGTTATGGCGTAGTGATGATGATGGTGATTTTTTTATGATGGTGTTAGTTGTGATGACTAGTGATGATGGTGATTTTTTATGGTGGTATTAGTGGTGATGATGGTGATTTTTGTTTATGGTGTTAGTGGTGATGTCTAGTGATGGTGGTTTGTGATGATGGTGATGATAGTGATGTTAAATGAACGTGGTGGTGAGCAGGACCGGCCTCCCTCCTCCTTCCCTCACTCTTTTATATCCTATTACTGACTCTGGCTTCCGGCTTCACTACCCCTCCCCTCCCCCTTTCTTTCTCTCTCTCTCTCTCTCTCTCTCTCTCTCTCATATACATTCTGTCTATATTATAGTTTGACACTTTTCCCATATCTCTATAGGACTTCGTTCTCTCTCTCTCTCTCTCTCTCTCTCTCTCTCTCTCTCTCTCTCTCTCTCTCTCTCTCTCTCTCTCTCTCTCTCTCTCTCTCTCTCTCTCTCTCAAGCACGCACTCGTCTATACGCCCCTGTTTCCATTATTCTTTTCCCAAGCTATTTTTGTGCCTCCTTTATTCCATTCATGCATATCATTTACGCTTCGTACGTCTTTTGTTCTTCTCCCTCCCCCCCCCATTTTTGTGTTTTGCTTTCCATAGTAACCCCCCCATTTATTTTTATCGTTATTCTGTTTTTGTGGTGTGGGTTTTTTGCTTTTTGTTTTCCATAGTAACCCCCATTATGTAATTTTTCGTTGTATTCTGTTTTTTGTGTTGTGATTTTTTTTTTGCGTTTTGCTTTCCATAGTCCCCCCTCCCCCAATTATTTATTTTCATCGGATAGTTTTCTTCTCATTTTTATTCTTGCTCGTGTTTTTCTTCGCTCTCCCCAATCCTTTCTTTCCCCCCTTGATGTGTTTTTTTTGTTATGAGAGTACAAACGAAAACAAGCATCAACAGATTTATTGATCCTAACGCGGCGTGTAGACTAATATATATATATATACCTATCCTGTGTGACGGAAGGAAACGATAGGCTAGACTCTCTCCCACCCACCATAAACCCCATAAACCCATAGTTCAATACAGAGAGAGAGAGAGAGAGAGACAGAGAGAGAGAGAGAGAGAGAGACGAAAGGAGGGAGAATGAGAGGAAAGGGTTAAGCAGTGGTGGTATACTGTAATAATATTAATACTGTAATAATAATAATAATAATAATAATCGGTTTATTTCAAGAATATATAGTGAGTTCGCGAGTTGGAATCCTGAATTTGTTCGTGCTTTATTATTGGGCCTTGATAATTTGTACATTTCTGGCCTGACAGACTGATGCTTTGTTGTAATTATATATCATCCACTTATAATAATGTATCTGAATTCAGTATAATTACCAATAATCTAATTTCTTTATTTCACTCCCAACACCAAACACTTTCCAATGAAATTAATGAAAGCATGTGATCCTACCGGGACAATACCTGTATACAATTGTGCTCCTACCGGGACAATACCTGTATACAATTGTGATCCTACCGGGACAATACCTGTATACAATTGTGATCCTACCGGGACAATACCTGTATACAATTGTGCCGAAATGGTAACTTAAGGGGAGGTTTTTAGTTTTTAGCTTAAAATTACTCCCCCTTGACCCCCTTTCAAGATAAATTTGTACATTTTTCGGTAGAAAAATGTCCCGGCCCAAGGCCGGTTCCCCTTAAATTACAGGCTCGCTATCGCTCGCCAGGAAAAAATCGACACCTAAATGGCACGAATGGTCTTAAAATTGACAGAAATGGGACGAGGGTTCTTAAAATCGTCAAACTAATGGGGCAAGCGTCTTTAAATCTCACAAGCAATGGGGCTAAACATGAGGGAGAAAGAGGTTCAGAAAAAAATCCTCCAGGTGGAAATCTCCCCTTAAAAGCTGCCTATAAACATTGCCGAAAGAGCGGTGGCCTTACTCCTCCACAAGTCCTGTTCTTGCAATAATATTAAGCCGTCTTGATTGGCCTGCAAGCTTGTAAACACCCGTGCCTTCACCGCAATGTTTTCGCCCTATTTATCACGTTGCCCTTTGTTTCAATGCTATACCAAAAACATCGACATGCTATGAAACACCAGACTATTAACACCACCACACCTACAGTACATCCAACACCACACCTACTTTCATATACACCAATATACCGACCTACTTACAGCAATATACCAACCGAGCATTGCCGGAAAGAATGCGGCCGTCTAACTTCCCTTCTAGTCCCGTTTGTGCAATAAATCTATCCATCTTGATTGGCCTGCACACTGGCACCCCCACCCATCCATCCACCCTCCCACCCATTCACCCACCCATCCATCCACCCTCCCACCCATTCACCCACCCATCCATCCACCCACCCACCCACCCACCCACCCACCCATCCATCCACCCACCCTCCCCATCCACCCACCCTCCCCAGCCTCCCCATAACTCTTCCTCTCCATTGCAACTTTTTCGCCCTATTTATCACGTCGAGATCAATTTTGCTCATCGATTATGTTGAGGTGGCGCCCGGGCTTAGGTGGGCTGGCGCTGTTGATCGATCATTATTAGTAAATGTGTAACTCAGTGCCGACGGTAATTATTTCACCGTAAATTAGCGGTAATGGGGGACGGCGGTGGTGGGGTAATGATAGCGTGTGCGGGGCGTGGACGAAGGAGGTGGGTGGGTTGCTGGAGGTGGGCGGTCCTGGGTGGGCGGGGAGGGGTGTATAGTACTCGGGCAACATGATGTGCGTGTGCTGTGGGTGTAAAGCATATGGATCCAGGGAGTTTCCGTGCTCTTTGCCGTTAAGGGGGAATGGTTTATTTTTTGGTCGATTATTTTATATACCGGTATATATTATTGTTTTAGTGTCCTCCCTAGACCTCCATCACACTTTAAAAAAACATCCATTAGAACCCCCTTCTAGATAAATTTGTACATTTTTCGGTAGCAGCCGGTTCTTCCAAAATTACAGGTTCACTATCGTTCGCCAGGAAAAAAATCGACACCTAAATAGCACAAAAAGTGTTAATATTAACAAAGAAATGGGGCGGAAGGTCTTTAAATCGCCAAAGTAATAGGGCTAACATCTTAATATCTGAAAACTAATGGGGCTAAACATGGGAGAGAAGGGGATCTAGGAAAACGATCCATCTCCCCTTAACCGATAATCGTTATTGTATGGCCTTGTTTCAGTGATGATGAGTGTATTTGTGGTGGTAACGATGCTGGCAGTGGTGATTGTATAGTGATGATGCTCTTATGATTGTAGTGATGACGGTGATTATGATGATGGTAAATATGATTCTATATCTTAAGCATTTAATTGATAAATATTGTTGGTGTATATTGATACTTGTGATGACGGTGTTAATGATGATAGTGCTGACGACAGTGATGATAGTAGAAATGATGTAATACTAATGCTAGAGATGATAACAGTGATGATAGTGGTGATGGGCTGGTCTATCAGAGTGAGAACTGAGCGATCTCTGCCATACCCATAGCTTACTCTGACTGTTCCTTTAACTTATATATTTTCTAGATCTCAAGTGACGGCGTCTTTTCCGTGGATTGACCTCCCAATCTACCAAGATTGGAAGCCAAAGCGTCACATTTTTCCCTTGCCCCTCAACTTTCTCTTCATAATTGCTGAGGGGCACAGGGCCCTGGGTGGGGCTTTGGTTTCCCGGGCGTTTCCGCACCCTCCTCAGCTCCCCGCCATGGAGTGGCTTCGGTCACCCAGGCTTTATTGTGGTCAGCAGGGAGGGTTCTGTGGGGGCGCTCGGTTATGGCCTTGGACTTGCTCGGGGCCTTGGGGCTGTTCGGCCAGGCAGCTTGGGGAACAACAACAACAACAGTGATGATATGGTAGTCATGACGGTAATATTAATGGTAGTCTGAGACGATGGCACTGATGACGGTAATGATAATGGTAGATATAATAACAGTAATGATGGGAGTGATGACGGTAATAATAATGACAGTGATGATGGGAGTGATGAGGGTATGGACTGAGATCATTGTTTACACTGCCCCCCTCACCGCCCCCGGGGGTTGGGGGTTGTCTGTCTCCTGCACTTGTGTATATAAGCTCTGCCACTGACACTAATCCAAGGGGGTCCTCTTCTGTGTACTCATCCCTGCAGCCCTGACCAACCCTGACCAACCCACCCATGTGTTCGATACCAGTACTGACCAACCCACCCCTGTGTTCGATATCAGTACTGGCCATCCCATTGCTACCTTTATGTATGTATCCTCTAACAACACTCCTTGTGTTCTTCTCCCTAAAGCCGGTATTACACAAATGCTTTTCCCTCAATATTTATACTGAACACTGATCTAGCCCCTTATGATTCCGATACCAGTGCAAAAGGTTCCCAGAATTTGTTTGACCATAGAAGTTGATAGAAGCTCACCCATTTCTTAGCCCTCACCTTACTTCCTATTTATCCCATTATCCCCAGCAGCCGTCTTGTGTCCAACAGATTCGCGACATAATCCTCACCAGTCACTATGCCTCCTGTGTATACTTACCAGTAGTCTTCACTGTACTTCCAAGTGCCCTGCCTCAACCTTCACAAGCCCTAGCTCCTGCATGTCCTTCTTCGGCCTTCCCACTTGTCCCTTTTCAGCCATCTCTTCTCTTCCCTCCGTTGATCTTCCATGTGTCCATCTTACCATTGGATTCCATGTGAACTCCCAGGTCCCCCCATATATCCCTTGTTATCCCTTTCTGTATGTTGCGCTACTGTCTCATATGTACCGGTATGTATTTATTGTGTCTGAATTATTTACTATTGTCTGCGGTCTGTTGGCAGATAGTTGTAGTAGTGGTGGTGGCAAGGAAGGAAGGCAGGGTGGCAGGTAGAGGTTGCCAATCAGGTGTGGTGGTGGTGGCAAAGAAGGAAGGCAGGGTGGCAGGTAGAGGTTGTCAATGAGGTGTGGTGGTGGTAAGGAGGAAGGAAGGAAGGCAGGGTGGCAGGTAGAGGTTTTCAATCAGGTGTGGTGGTGGTGGCAAGAAAGGAAAGAAGGCAGGGTGGCAGGTAGAGGTTGTCAATCAGGTGTGGTGGTGGTGGCAAGGAAGGAAAGAAGGCAGGGTGGCAGGTAGAGGTTGTCAATCAGGTGTGGTGGTGGTGGTGGAGTGAGGGTTGCCGCCCACTCCCTGCTCTATCAGGTGGGCCATCAGCTCCGCCTGGTGGTGGTGCTGCACGCTCACCACCAACAACACCATTACTAACACTTACATCACCATCACTAGTTCTTAAATCTCCACAACCACCACCAACACCATCTTCACCATCACTAACACTTAAATAACCATCATTAGTATCTACACCATCATCACAACCACCTTCACCATCACTATACCCTGTTCCAAGTAGGTAGGCCAGAACTCTCAACTCTAACCGCTTGTAACTCATGAAGGGCTGGAGCTAATGGGCTGTAAACTTCCATACCTATTTCCTGGCTACTAACCATCATCACTGTTTACTATTACTACCAACACCTTCCCTCAACATTACCTCTTTCATTTATACATTCCCCCCCCCCCCCTTTATGTTGTTAGGACCTGGGCTCTCTCTTGGGTACACTGTCAAAAATGGAAAGGTAGCCTATACCGGTAATACAAAATAATATATAAATTAAATTGGGTATATTTGTAGTGATATACCATTCTATCCTTACATTAAACGAGTCTATTGCTGCCAATATATATACCTAATTAATGAGGGTATATTATTATGAACACTTTATATGCTCTTTTCATGCTCATATTTGCTAAGAGTGTATGCTTCGAGAGAGATTCTGGTCCGAGACGTGTCTCCAGTATATTTGATGTCGGCCTCCTTCACCTGGTCTGCCTCACCTGCCTTCTGCCTCACCTGCCTCATGTGATTCACCTACCAAACCTTCTGCCTTACTAGCTACTTGTATTCTGCTGCATTTGCCTCACTTGTCTAAATTACCTCATTTACCTTACCTCGCGTTCCTAGCTTCCTGCCTCACCTGCCCTACTTGCCTAGCCTTCTGCTTCACATGTTTAGCCTGGATTAATGTGCCTTACCTACCTAACCATCTGTTTCACCTTACCAGACTACCTCATGACATTAGAGAGAGAGAGAGAGAGAGAGAGAGAGAGAGAAAAAAAGAAAAAGAAGAGAAGAGAGAGGGAGAGAGAGGTAGATAAGGGGAGGGGACAAAGTAACTGAATTGGATTGATAAATGGTATGAGAGGAACGATGATGAAGAATGAATAGCATAATACAAAAGAAGGTGGGAATATAGGGAAACAAAGGAAATACATGTACTAAAGAATTATTATGGGAAATAGAGGTTGAGAGAAAGGAGGAGAAGAAGACGAACCAGATAACAAAATAGAAAAGAAGACAAGAGAAAGGACCAAATTAAGAAGAAATGAAACTGGTAAAAGGGAAAGAGAAGATTGGAATAAGGGACAGAGAAGGAGTAAATGGAAAGAGAGGACAGGGGAAAAGGGAAAGCGAAGACTGGAATAAGGGACAGAGAGGGAAAAGGGGACAAGTGTGGGAAAGGTGCATGGCTGGGACAGGGAGGGAAAATAAATGGTCCACGTCTTTCAATAATGGGGCCATGAAAACACACACACACACACACACACACACACACACACAGGGAGAGAGAGAGAGAGAGCGAGATCGAGAGTGAGATTGAGTGTGTGTGTGTGTGGTAGAGAGGGAGATGGCAGCCCACCTTAATGCTATGTCGAGTGAAAGCTAACACACCGACTGTTGTTATCACCTAAGGTTTATAGCAAGCATAATTTGTCTACTTATATCTCCTCTATATATATATATATATTTCGCGTGTTTCAGATTTAATTAAGTGTGCTGATTTTGGTATGTTAGCTCTTTTGTAAATTGTATTCGGTCCTTGAGTGGCTTGAGCAAATAGGTACGCCAGTGTGGACAGAGAGATGCGTAACTAGACTATTTTATGAGTGACACAGAAGAGGAGGATGAATGCAGGTTAGTGTTTGCTGAGAGAGAGAGAGAGAGAGAGAGAGAGTAGTAGTAGTAGTAGTAGTAGTGCTGATGATATATAACGGTCCGGTATATGTATCAAAAGGGAATGTCGAGATTATGAACAAGATTAATGTGGAAAGAAGAGGTGTGTGATGATGATGATGATGACGGGAGGTGGAGGGAGTAAAGGTAAACGATAGGTAGGGAGAGGGAGGGGAGAAGAGAGTTGAAAGGAGATATATAAAGAGTAAGGATAAATAGGAGAGTAAGAAAGAGGGAGAGTGGAGAGAAAGAATGTTAAAAAGAGAAATATAAAATGGATGGGAAAGTGGAATGTATGTTAGATGGCGGAGGTGAGGGGAAGGGAAGACACATAAATTGTCCCGTTCCGAGGCTATAGGAAGGGGAGGAGAGTAATGGAGGGGGAGGGAAGGAGGATAGAATGGTGGGGGTGGAGGAGGGGGGATCGGAAGTAGTTTTAGGTGGAGCAGGAGGGGGGGGGGGGGGGGATCTGGTTCCAAGTCCCAACAAGTACTCTCAGTTAAGAAAACAAAGTGGGCACATGAAGGAAGAGAGGTAGGGGGGAGGGGGAGGAGGGAGTTTGTGGGGAGGACGACAAAAGGAAGTAGCAAGGAGAGAGAGAGAGAGATGCGAATTATAAATGTCAATGTCGTATTTAGATTTAGTCTATGGTGGTTTAATTTTGATTTGGTAGTAGTGATCATTAGAGAGAGAGAGAGAGAGAGAGAGAGAGAGAGGAAGGGGGGGGGGGGGGGGGGGTGTAGTAGTATGTATGGTACCGGCTGTGTTGATATTACTCTCCCAGTCTCGAGTGTTTACATGGGAAAAAAAATGCCAGTTCACTTTCAAAGGCTCCAGAACTTAATAATTGATGTTGTTATCTCTCCCTCCTCCCCTCCTCTTCCTACCGTCCTCCCTTCCCCTCCTCTTCTTACTCCCCTACCCTACCCCTCCCCTCTTTTTCTTCCTCCTCCCCTCCTTCCTCTTTTTCCTCCCCTCCTTCCTCTTTTTCCTACCCTCCTTCCTCTTTCCTACCCTCCTTCCTCCTCTTCTTACTCCCCGAACCTTCCCTTCCCATTTTTCCCTTCTTCTTACACCCCTCCCCTACCCTTCCTCTCCTCCCCTCCTCCTCTAACTCTCCTCCTTTCCCCCTGCCCTCTTCCTCTTCTTCTTACATCCCTCCCCTCCTCCTTTCCCCCTGCTCTCTTCCTCTTACATCCTTCCTCTCCTCCCCTCTTCTTCTTCCTACTTCTCTACCCTCCATTTCTCCTCTTCCTCTTCTTATACCCCTCCTCTCCCCTCCCCTCCCCTATCATTTCCCTCCTCTCTCCTACCCTTCTTCTTACCCCCCTACTCGTTCCTCTCCTCCCCCTTCTGTTAACTCCCCTACGCTCCCCCTCCTCTTTCCCTCCCTCCCCCTCCTCCTCCTCCTCTTTTTCTTACTCCCCTACCCTACCTTTCCCCTCCCAACCTTCCTCCCTCCTACTGCCCTTCCTCATCTTTGTATCATTAAATATTCTTCATTTCTGCCCCTTCCTTTGTTTTAGTGTTTCCTGGAGTTGTACGTACGTCTCTCCTCACCTCTATTATTATATCTTTATTAAGGGGAGACGGACCGTGTTTTCTTTTTCTTTGGTCTATTAATTCATTTATTCCTTTATTTCTTAGTTTTTTCGCAAGACCTCCATCAATCTTGGAAAACACCCCCTAGACCCCCCATCATGATAGATTTGTACATTTTTCGGTAGAAAAATGTCCCGGCCATAGGCCGATTCCTTCTAAAATTACAGACTCGCTATCGCTCGCAAGGACAAAAACGACACCTAAATGGCACGAAGGGTCATAATATTGACAAAGAAATGGGGTGAAAGGTCATAAAATCGCCAAACTAGTGGAACCAACGTCTTAAAATCTCAAAACTAGTGGGGCTAAACATTAGGGAGAAAGGGGTCCAGAAAAACGGTCGGTCTCCCCTTAAGTTGACATAATTATATATATTATATCGAGGTTGCTATAAATACAAGCCGTCCTTTACTGGACTTTCTGAGGACCCACTTTCCTACATTTCCACGATTTCTGCCTATATTATCCTGTCGATCATTTTCTCTCTTCTGTATTTTTGTTTAGCTATCTCAAGTTCCTTCTTATCGTCGACATTCCTTCATCCCTTGCCTGTCTTCCTTATTCTTCTTTGCCCTCTCTTACCCATGTCCCTTTCTTTATGTTCTGCATTATCTTTATCTATCTTTATCTATCTTTATCTATCTTTATCTATCTTTATCTATCTTTATCTATCTTTATCTATCTTTTGTTTCCTATTATTCTATTTCACTCCTGTATTACAGTATACCCGCCTGTTATTATCCCTTCTCCTTCCAAGCTGCTTCTCGTCATCCCTCTTTCTCGCTCTGCCTTTCCTCATTTCTCTTTCTGCCTTGCACCCAACCACCTATTCCCCCCCCCCCCCCCCTCCTCCTCTCATCTCTCTCCTCTCCTCCCCCCCCCCTCCCCGCCCCTCTCCTCCCCCGGGCTGTGTGCTAACTGGGTCTGTACCGTCCTGAAAGACCTATCTACTCCTGGCCTTGTTGTCTAATTTTACCCCTTTTGTCGTTCTCCCGGAAGGTCTGTTTTGGTGTGTCCCGGGGCCCTCTGGTTAGGCGGTTTGCGGCCGGTCAATGTCACGCTTTTCATGTCCGAGGTGCCCTGCAAGAAGTACCCGACATTATTTTGATTTTGGCCTGTTTACTATTATGATATAAGGGTGAAATTGGCGTGACGGATTGAAGTGCGTGGTGGATTGGGTCCCCGGGCGCTGGTGGACCTTATGACAAGGGGATGGAAGGGCGAGAATAGGCTGGTGCTCTGGGTTATGTTGTGGGCAGAGTATTGTGTGTCGTGCTCATACCCTGCCTAAGAACGGAATTTACCGTGATGTGTATCCAGAGAGAGAGAGAGAGAGAGCATATACAGTATGTATGTCAGATGATAGGTTTGAAATTATGTGAATTGATGAAGAAGAATAACGAATAATTCATATGAGGGCGTTACTGTAGATGGTATACGGTACATAATGAATTAAAATTACATTTGTCTGTATTATGTTTATATGTATGGATAGGCAATAATTTATCCATGCAGTATAACGGTATTAAATTTAAGTACTCGTAAACTTGTAGATATGTGGAAGAGAGCGATGTGGGTGGATAGTGAGTAATGTGGGTGGATAGTGAGTGATGTGGGTGGATAGAGAGTGATGTGAGTGATGTGGGTGGATAGTGAGTGATGTGGGTGGATAGAGAGTGGTGTGAGTGGATAGTGAGTAATGTGGGTGGATAGAGAGTGATGTGGGTGGATAGAGTGAGATGTGGATGGATAGAGAGTAATGTGGGTGGATAGAGAGTAGTGTGAGTGGATAGTGAGTAATGTGGGTGGATAGAGTGAGATGTGGGTGGATAGAGTGAGATGTGGGTGGATAGAGAGTGATGTGGGCGGGTAGTGAATGATGTGGGTGGTGTGGATGGATAGTGAGTGATGTGGGTGAATAGTGAGTAATATGGGTGGATAGAGAGTGATGTGAGTGGATAGTGAGTAATGTGGGTGGATAGAGAGTGATGTGGGTGGATAGAGAGTGATGTGGGCGGGTAGTGAATGATGTGGGTGGTGTGGATGGATAGTGAGTGATGTGGGTGGTGTAGGCGGATAGTGAGTGATATGGGTGGATAGACTGGGCAGCTCGTTAACCAAGTGAAGGGTTAGGGGGGGGGGGGGGGGGTTGCCATGGTTGTTGAGAGAGAGAGAATGTGTGTTTTTTTTTGTTTTTTTTTGTAGGCTGGCCAAGTACTGTTATATCCATTAAAACAATCCATTTACATCGTAACTAAGCATTGGTATAATATTTTAGGCTAGTTGTATAATTAATATAGTATACACAGAATTATGCCTATGTTTTTATATAAGGATAACCGAAGCAGATAATGTGTGGTGGATTATTGTCACACTTCTCGTCATGGTCATACACTTGGCGGTAACACTAGAACAAGGGAAACCGTAACATTTATAGAATTGTCTCTGACACAGGTTTTGATCGCCAGAGGAAAGATATTGGAGATTGCATTGATATTGGATTTTTTTTACGTAATACTTTCTAGTATTACATTGTACTTTGAACTTTAAAACATTCGGTCGTAGTTTATTGAGTTATAGTGATTACATTGCAGTGTTGAAGAGTAATGGTAATAGTAGTAGTGGAGAAGTGTTAGGCAGGAGTAGTAGTAGTAGAGGTAGAGGTAGTAATGGAAGGAGTGTAGTGGAGAGGTGTTAGGCAGATGTAGAAGTAGTAGTAGTAGTAATAATAGTAGTGATGGAAGAAGTGGCGAGGTGGGCAGGCAGGATAGTAGTGGATCTGCTGCCTCATGTACACGTGGTTTTATCTGCTAATTAAGTAGTATTACAAAGCAGGCACACCAAGATAATGCCAGACATGCACAGGCGGGGCACGCTGGATGATAAAGGAATGGTGTTGTGTGGTTTGTGTGTGTTGTTTGGTATAGTGTGGTGTTGGTGTGTAGTGTGGCTTTTGTGTGTGGTGTTATGATCGGAGGGATGAGTGGTGTTGGTGTTAATGTGGTGTGTGTGTAGTGTGATTTTTGTGTGTGGTGTTATGGTCTGAGAAATATGTGGTGTTGGTTTGTAGTGTGGTATTAATGTGTGGTGTTATGGTCCGAGGGATGAGTGGTGTTGGTGTTAATGTGGTGTGTGTGTGTAGTGGGCTGGTGTGTGTATTGTGTAGCTTGGTGGTGGTGTTGTTGTTGGCTTGATGTACTCCGGCTTTTATCTGTTAATTAGGTAGTATTACAAAGCACACTCAGATAATACTAATTAAGTTCAGGCTGGATGCGCTTGCAGATGGTGTTGCGGTGTATTGTGGGATGGTGTTGTGGGATATTGTGGGATGGTGTTGTGGTGTATTGCGTGGTGTTGCGGTGTATTGTGGGATGGTGTTGTGGTGTATTGCGTGGTGTTGTAGTGTATTGTGGGATGGTGTTGTGTATTGTGGGATGGTGTTGTGGTGTATTGTGGGATGGTGTTGTGGTGTATTATGGGATGGTGTTGCGGTGTATTGGGGGATGGTGTTGTGGTGTATTGTGGGATGGCGTTGTGGTGTATTGTGGGATGGTGTTGTGGTGTATTGTGGGATGGTGTTATGGTGTATTGTGGGATGGTGTTGTGGTGTATTATGGGATGGTGTTGCGGTGTATTGTGGGATGGTGTTGTGGTTTATTGCGTGGTGTTGTCTATTTTGGGATGGTGTAGTGTTGTGTGAGGGGGCAGTGGAGTTAAGGGGATAGTTTTTTTTAGACTTCCATCAAACTTAAAACAAACACCCTTATACCCCCCTAACAAGATAAATGTGTACATTTTTTGGTAGAACAATGTTCCGGCCAAAGGCCGGTTCCTCTTAAAATTACAGGTTTACTATCGCTCGCCAGGCAAAATAAACTCCTAAATGACACGAAACGTCTTAATATTGACAAAGAAAAGGGGCGAAAGGTCTTAAAATCGCCAAACTAAGGGACCGAACGTCTTAAGAATCTGAAAACTAATGAGGCTAAACATGAGGAAGAAGGGGGGGGGGGTAAGAAAAGCGACCCATCTCCCCTTAATCAGAGAGGGTTTGGGTAAATGGAGTATGATGGGTATAGAGTGAGTGGGGCATTGTTGGGGAATGGACTGTGATTGTGCTGAGAGTACTGGTGATGGTGTATACTGGGCACTGGAGAAAGGTGAAGTGGTGGATCTTGTGGAGTGATGTAGAACTAGGTGGAGTGATGTTGTGAAGTTAGGTGGATTGGATCGATGTTGTGGAAACCGATGGTGATAAAGTGGATGGCTTTTTTTTTTTTTTTTTAGTCGATTACAATAGTTACATTTTGTGGAATTGTGGGTTTTGAAGCTTAGAGTGGAACGATGTTATGTAATTGTTATGAGGTGAGTGGGTATATTGTGGATTGGAGGGATATCGTGGAGTTATAGTAGGATTTGGGATTTTGTAGGGTGCTAGGTGTAGTGTAGTAACTGCAGAAACTGTAGAAACGTTATAGACTGCATCACCGTTGATTCATTTAAACTCCGCCTAGACAAATATCTCTCATCAAACCCGCGACTGACTGCGTTTGTAAATGAATAACTTTATTTTATCCCTTCCTCTGTTACTAACCCATCTGTCCTCTACTAACTTCCTAATCCTGCCACGGACATTAGTTCCAGGGCAGTAATTCCCTTTCCAATGTTCCCTTACCCAGTCTAAACCACTGTTTGGACACTTGATCCTCAGTGTTTTGGAGGACAAGCAACCTAGAAGGGTCACTAGATCTGTTGTTGCTTGATTTCCTTTGTACTCCTTTGTAGTATGGAACAGGATTTAGGATGGTGGTGTACTAAAGTGTGTGTGTGTGTGTATTGTGTTTGTTGTATACTTATTAGCTGATATATTTGTACCCTAATGTCATGCTTGCTGTGTGTTAGCCTACTCTCTTAATTCAGACATGACCACGAATGACTAATATATTATATATATACACAATATATACAGTATATATAATTGTGTTAAATCGTCTCCGATACGGTCATTCATGATACCGGGTTGTCTTTAATTTATTTGTGCATCAGTTATAATTGTTATCATTTGCCTTTTGGTACCGGTGCCTCATTGCATATCCCCGCTAGAATATACAGTATGTGTTCAAACCATGTAACGTGATGATTAATGTGTCTTCTCTTCCACAGGTATGTGTTGAGGTGTTGACAGACTGACCCAAGGTGGTGAGTGTTACCTGTAGTGTTACCTGTAGTGTTACCTGTAGTGTTACCTTGTCCTAGTTTACAGAAGACCAAGGGAACGAAGGCTACCAACCCAAGTTATGGTGTTAGTGGCTGTTTTTGTTGTCTATTAGTTCATTTATTCATATATATTAACTGTCTCAGTAAAACAGTTACACTATTGGTATCGTTTAAAATCACTAAAGCTGTATTCGTTGGAACGTAGAAGGGAACGATACTTAATAATATATACGTGGAAAATCGCAGAGGGTTTTGTACCAAATCTACATGCCCCAATAGCAATGAAATTCAGTGATAGGAGAGGCTGGGAATGCGATATTCCCAAGATGATAAATCGGTGGGCTATGGGCTCTCTGCGAGAGGGCTGGTTATCACATAGAGGAGCACGTTTCTTCAACAAACTCCCGCGGCGAGTAAGAGACATGAGAGGTATCTCGTTAGACAGCTTCAAGAGAGCTCTCAATGTCGAACTACAAAAAGTGCCAGACGAGCCCATCTTCACAAGGGTGCGCTCCACCTCTTCGAATAGTCTGCTGCACCAATTCTCAAACAACAACGAAGGGCGGTGCACTCTTCGGTGCCACTAGCAAGAGTGGCGAACTCCACATAGGTGAACATAGGTAGGTGTCCTCGCTAGACCTCCATCAAGCTTAGACAAACACCCCCTAGACCCACCTTCAAGATACATTTGTACATGTCCCGGTTCCTCTTAAAATTACAGGCTCGCTATCGATCGCCAGGAAAATAAGCGACACCAAGTGGCACGAAAGGTCTTAACATTTACAACGAAATGAGGCGAAAGGTGTAAAAATCGCCAAACTAATGGGCCAAACGTCTTAAAATCCGAAAACTAATGGAGCTAAACATGAGGAAGAAAGGGGACCAGAAAAACGACCCATCTCCCCTTAACTGCAAATTATACCATCTTGTGTTGGTATTTCTGCAAGCGGATGTTGCTAATATTAGACAATTATATTCAGTTTGGGGTCGACCTGCAGGAGTCAAAGGGTTAATTGCGATACTTTGTACCCCTTTGATCCCTAGAGGCTATTTTTAAGCTGATTAATATAATCTAGTTTCAGCCAAAGTACAGATTAAACATAGGGTAGTATATCCATATAAACTGTCCCGATGTTTTACTGAGGTAGGCCTAGATGCTTTGGTCGGCAACCTATCTAGGGGAGACAATCATATACAAATCTGGGTGGATGGGACTCGTTAGCCTTGGTCGGCAACCTGTTTAGAGGAGTAAACCTTATACATATTACCGAAGGGCGGCGCGCTCATCGGTGCCACTTGTAGGGGGCGAAGTCTATAATAGATACAATAGATAGATAGAAAGCTAATGAGATGAGACGTATATGTATCTATTTCTCACGAGTCTGTGTGTGTGTGTGTCTGTGTGTGTGTGTCTGTCTGTGTGTGTGTGTGTGTGTGTGTGTGTGTGTGAGTGTGAGAGTGAGAGTGAGTGATACACTGTACGAATGCGGAATGCCTGGTATACAGTAGGTGACAACAACCTGGTGTGAGTGTGAGTGTGAGTGTGAGTGTGAGTGTGAGAGTGTGTGTATGTGTGTGTGAGTGTGAGAGTGAGTGATACACTGTACGAATGCGGAATGCCTGGTATACAGTAGGTGACAACAACCTGGTGTGTGTGTGTGTGTGTGTGTGTGTGTGTGTGTGTGTGTGTGTGTGTGTGTGTGAGAGTGTGAGAGTGAGAGTGAGTGATACACTGTACGAATGCGGAATGCCTGGTATACAGTAGGTGACAACAACCTGGTGTGTTTGTGTGTGTGTGTGTGTGTGTATATATATGTTAGGTAGTTCCTGGTGGTGCTTCTGCTTATCATTCTCTACCATCGTCCCAGTACAACATTCCTGGTCCGGGTACCTTCCTTCTCCACCTCCCTCTTGTCTATCCCTTAAGGGGGGTCACCGTTTTTTTTTTGTTTTATCTTTCTCTCCTTTTCTCTCGTTCTCCTTTTCTCTCTTTCCCTGGCTTGTATACATGCGGCCCTATTCAGCCAACTGTTTTAAGATGTTTATCCCCATCCAGGTGTCGATTTATTCCTGGCGAGCGTTGGCGAGCCAGCATTGTATGAAGAAATTCGACTTCGCCAGAGACATTTTTCTATCGAAAAATGTACAAATTTAGCTTGCTGTCAAAACAAAAATATATATATGCTTGCTCGCTACTGCTCGCCAGGATAATATTAACACCTGAATGGGGGTAAACGTCTTAAAGCAGTAGGCTGAATGGGGCCGAATGGATACAAGCCAAAACGAGAGGGAGAGAAAGAGAAAAAAATGCGAGGTAGGCTCCCTTAACTAGCCTCGTAACGGCACTATCTCGGCTAGCCCGTTCCTATTCATATTTTGGATTTTCCCCCTGTCCTATTTCCTTAAGTATCCCCCCACCCCCCCACCCCCATTTAATTATGATAGGTACTGTAAAGATGATAATAGTCTTTAATTTGAATAGGCATTTATTATGTGTGGTCAACCTTAAATCTTGTGTTTCCCTAACCTAAATACGTAGGGATGATGGCAACAGTATTAAATTACATTAAGGGGAGGTTTTAGTTTGGTCCCTAGATATCGTTCAAGCTTAAGATTACACCCCCTTGAGCCCCTTTCAAGATAAATTTGTACATTTTTCGGTAGAAAAATTTCCCGGCTGAAAGCCGGTTCCTCTTAAATTACAGGCTCGCTATCGCTCGCCAGGATAAAATCGACATCTAATGGCACGAAAAGTCTTAAAATTGAGAGAAATGGGTTGAAAGTTCTTAAAATCGTCAAAATAATGGGGCAAACGTCTTAAAATTAGAAAAACAATGGGGCTAAACATGAGGGAGAAAGGAGTCCAGAAAAAAATCCCCCAAGTGGAAATCTCCCCTTAAAGATGGCTTCTAATTGAGTTTGTTGGTTATTTCATTAATATTGCTATCCGGTTTCTCCATTGTATCTCTAGGTTTGATCATTCTAATCTTGCTTCCATGGTTCTAATATTCCTGTAGTACCTGTTGCAAAGGATTACCCTTCCATGCTTACAACCGTGCCCACACCCACACCCACAGCCATGATACCCACACTTAAATGCACACCTCTAATTCAAACTCACAATCACACCCATCTCTTGCCGACACCCAAACACACATACATACATACACACACACACACGCACGCACGCACACACGCACGCACGGATTGTCCCATCCCACAGCCCTATCGCACACCCCATTCCATAGCCCCATCTCACCTCCCACAGCCACTCCCTACAGTCACATCCCAGAGCCACATCCAACAGCCCCATCCCACAGCCCCATCCCACAGCCCCATCCCACAGCCCCATCCCACACCAGCAGCCACCCACACATACATAAAAAACCCAACCAACCATCAGATAACTTGGCACCCACCGTCTGTCAGTCAGTTAATCAGTCAGTCAATCAGTCAGTCAGTTACCACCAGCCATTTAATAAGTCAGTCATAACCAGCTAGTTAATTAGCCACCACCAGACAATACATCAGTCACCACCAATCAGTTAAAAAGGACAGTCATTCATGTCAGTCAGTTAAACAGTCAGGCAGTCGCAACCAAATAGTCAGTCAAAACCAATCGGCTAGCCAGTCATCGGTGAATGGTTTAATCAGTCAGTCAGTCACAACAAATCAGCTAGCCAGTCATCGGTGAATGGTTTAATCAGTCAGTCAGTCAGTCAAAAGATAAGTTTTCCATTGATTGAGTGAGTGAGCCAGCCAGCCAGTGTTGCGGGGAATTACTAACAAGGTCCGAGTTAATGACCCGAAACAACCTGACTGGGGGGTACCTGTGGGGAACTACACACAGCACTTTTTATTAAGGGAGCCCACCTCGCTTTTTTTCTTTCTCTTTCTCTCCCTCTCTCTTTGGCTTGTATCCATTCGGCCCCATTCAGCCTACTATTCTAAGACGTTTACCCCCATCCAGGTGTCAATATTTTCCTGGCAAGCGGTAGCGAGCCAGCATATATATATTTTTGTTTTGACAGCAAGCTAAATTTGTAAATATTTCGGTAGAAAAATGTCTCCGGCGAAGCCAGATTTCTCCATACAATGCTGGCTCGCTATCGCTCGCCAGGAAGATATCGATACCTGGATGGAGATAAACGTCTTAAAACAGTTGGCCGAATGGATACAAGCCAGGGAAAGAGAGAAAACAAAAGAAATATACAAAAAGCCGGTGACCCCCCTTAACACATACAGGTGCATGGGTAATATACAATAATTAATTATAGTTAATATTATCATAGTATATAAATCAATACTAATATTAATAATATACAATATGGAGAGAGAGAGAGAGAGAGAGAGAGAGGGAGAGAGAGGGAGAGGGAGAGAGAGAGAGAGAGAGGTAAACTATTCACAAGGCATGTTTGTGCGAGGCATTCATGACAACTGTGTGTGTGTGTGTGTGTGTGTGTGTGTGTGTGTGTGTGTGTGTGAACGTATTGTAGGTGGATCAGCTGTATTGTTTATCCCTCTGTGTGTGTCGGTAGGTGTGAATACGGTATTTCAGAATGTGTGGTATACTGTATATATAATTATATATATATATATATATATATATATATATATATATATATATATATATATATATATATATAACATACATACATACATACATACATACATACAGTATATATAAGATAGATAGATGGATGGATAAATATCACACCTGCGTTTGATGCATGTTAATGTAGGTGGTGTTGTGTCTGGGTTCATTAAGAACGTTG
Source organism: Paralithodes platypus (assembly GCA_032716605.1). Lineage (NCBI taxonomy): Eukaryota > Metazoa > Arthropoda > Malacostraca > Decapoda > Lithodidae > Paralithodes > Paralithodes platypus. Next base: position 36,827,418 of record CM064486.1, on the reverse strand, counting down.
CAAGCAATGTTATATATGCTGCAGGTGTTGTTTGTGTGATGTGTATATATATATATATATATATATATATATACTGTATATACTGTATATTCAGTGTCTGTATGCATGTACTATCAACGATAAAAGTTCGTTCCCCCAACCAGCCACTGAGTGAATCCGAAACACCTGGGGGTCGACAAACAAATATCTGAATAAAGTGCCATTTACACCCAATAAATGCTTTAAAATATAGTAAGGGGTATGCGGTACAATTCCTCAGCAATAATGCAAATGCAATTTCGTCGTGTTACCATTTCCGTTATTATAATCCTGTTTTTGTTTAGTAGAAAAATACATTAAAACAAGAGTAAGGAATATTTCACGTTTTTTCGGCCCCCAGGTGATTCGGACTCACACAGTGGCAGGTTGGGGGAACGAACTTTTGTTGTTGATAGTAGTCAAGAGCATCATTGGCGACGCACGCATTTTAATCCGTACCGAACGCAAACAAAGCAATACAAAGCATAATTATAGCCCTGATGCTTCGGAACTTGGCTTTAGAGGTTCAAAGATTAGGACTGATAACATAAGAACATAAGTAACTTTATATGTAACTTTGTGCTGAGAACTGTAAGTCATCTGTGTGTGTGTGTGGGTGTGTGTGTGTGTGTGTGTGTGTGTGTGTGGGTGTGTGTCTCCCCCCCGCCCAGTGAACACATTGGACCATAGGCTGACCACGGCTGCTACTAATCCCTGACACCCTCTGAATAATCGTGTGAGGACCATAATACCGTAGGTCCCCGCTGTCCGCTAATCCTCTACCGGACTCTACCTATTTTCTCTAATTTTCAACCTCTCTCTCTCTCTCTCTCTCTCTCTCTCTCTCTCTCTCTCTCTCTCTCTCTCTCTCTCTCTCTCTCTCTCTCTCTCTCTCTCTCTCTCTCTCTCTCTCTCTCTCTCTCTCTCTCTCTCTCTCTCTCTCTCTCTCTTCTCTCTCTCTCTCTCTCTCTCTCTCTCTCTCTCTCTCTCTCTCTGCTTCAGTTTGTCATCTCGACTATCTTCCCTAACCTCCCCAATTGTTATCTGTTATCTCTACCTCCTCAACGTATTTCCTACTTATCACGCTTATTATATAAATTTGTTCTACCTCAACTTTTACTTATTCCTGCAAACTACTGCAGCTACGTAGCAACCCACACAACCCACAACGAGGGGCGACGCGCTCCTCGGTGCTGCTAGGAGAGTGGCGAACACAACCTTAGGTGACCTTAGGTAGGTACAGTCATTCAATAATTTTCAGATTCTATTATTATTTTTCTTTATGTCAGCTACCGGATTTGGTTTATGTGTGGAATTTGCTTTCTTAGGTATTTTATACATTTCTATATAATCAATGTATACAAACACACATCAATAAATTAGCTTTTATGCATATGCTTACACAATTAAAACAAAAGAAACGTTAGCGAACGTTGATGAACGACTTATCTGTATTTCATTATTCCTCTCTCTCTCTCTCTCTCTCTCTCTCTCTCTCTCTCTCTCTCTCTCTCTCTCTCTCTCTCTCTCTCTCTCTCTTTGGACGTCCTCTTAGCCTCATTCCCTCATAATCTGCCACCCAGGACATTCCCCTCTGCCACTAATCTGCCTAGGCTACCTTTACCGTCCCAATCGCCACTTTCTCACCCCAATCCCGTGTTTGTGGCGGCGGTGTTTTCCTGCATTGGATTCTTCAGTGTTAAGGGGAGGTTGACCGTTTACTTGGACACCCTTCTCCCTAATGTTTAGCCCCACTAGTTTTGAGATTATAAGATGTTCGGCCCATTAGATTGGCGATTTTAACACCTTTCGCCCCATTTCGTTGTCAATTTTAAAACCTTTCGTGCCATTTAGGTGTCGATTATTTCCTGGCGAGCGATAGCGAGCCTGCAATTTTAAGAGGAACCGGTCTTCGGCCGGGAAATTTTTCTACCGAAAAAAAAAATCAAATTTATCTTGAAGGGGGGTCTAGGGGGTGTTTTTCTAATCTTGATGGAGGTCTAGGGAGGACACTAAAATAATATATGAATAAATTAATGAATTAATAGACCAAACAAACGGCCAGTCTCCCCTTAAGGCCAGAGTTACGGTGAGACTTGTCTTCCTTGCTCACTGGCTTTACTATCCAGAAGTTTACAGCTGGTGTTTCGCTACTTAGGTTCTGGTTAAAGGGTTTTCGCCTTATTATCATGTTTTCCTTGTATTATCATTTTGGTCTTCCGTCTTTCTTGTTTATATTAGTATTGCTCATGTGTTCTTGGGTGTATCACTATTAATCTAGTGTTTGACCCCTTCTGTACCGGCAACGTCTATCTAATTATATTGTAGCTATATTTAAGCGGCTTTGTACAGTTTAAGAAGGACCTGCGGTAATATAAAGGTTTGAATGAGATAGTTCGAAGCCTGTTGATAGCTGGAGGCCCTTGTTAAACTGAGTAAAATCGTCTAATAGTAGCCAGAATAAAGTTCAAAGGACGTCGCCGGTAAATATGGGGTTAAGGTCCTTTTTGGTTTGTATATAGATTTGGTAGGGATATAGAGTATTGCATATTGATATTACCTAGAAAAAGTTGACGTACCATACTCTGTTTTGTAGATAATGTCATACCCAGGACTGTGAAACATTGGAATGACAGGACTCATGTAGGCCAATTGCGTGCATAGTTCTACTTCATACACATAATCTACACAGTATATATATATATATATATATATATATATATATATATATATATATATATATATATATATATATATATACATACATACACATGCACACCTAAACTCACTGCCAGAGAAGATTAACAACACTGGTTATCCTACTACAATGTGTTCACAGGCCCCATACTTACACACACACACACACTCTCTCTCTCTCTCATATACAGACCACTCCTCCCTTCATATCTCCCTTACCCGTCGTCCACCTTGAAAACAGATAGTTCCTGTCAATCCCAGCTTCTCTCTCTCTCTCTCTCTCTCTCTCTCTCTCTCTCTATGATCCGTAATCCTTCCATCTCTTGTCACACGATCTCCTTTCATCTTACCTCCCCATACATTGATCTCCTTTTCCTTCACCACTTTCACTCGACTTTCCAGCACCCCAACTCCCTCCACATGAGTCTGATTCCCTCCACATGACTTTCCATCGCTCCTCCTCCACTGTTCATGATCTTCATTTCCTTTATTTTAGCTCTTTATACACTGATCTCCATTCACCTCAACTCCTTCCACACTACCTTACATCACTCCACCTCTTTCCACGTGAGTCCGATTCCCTTCACACCGTCTCCCATCAATCTCCATTCCCTTCCTCCACACCCTTATCCTTCCACATTGCCTTCTATCACTTCACCTGCCTCCACATGTGTCTGATTCCCTCCACACGATCTCCCATCACGCTCCACCCCTTTCTCCCTCCACATTGCCTTCTATCACTCCACCTCCCTCCACCTAGCCTTCCAACACTCCCCCTCTACTCTCCACCCCCTCCCTGCCCAATCAACAGCACCCCGGCTCTGGACTCTCAGCAGTTGGTTCAGCCGCACTCACCTATTATCCTCGCCACACATCACCAGCCCTACCATCACTATCATTACCTCCACCACCACCACCACCACCTCAGCCTCCACCACCAGCCCTGCCACTACTACCATTACCTCCACTAGCCCTGCCACTACTACCATTACCTCCACCACCACCACAGCCTCCGCCATCACCAGCCCTGCCACCACTATCATTATCTCCACCACCACCGCCTCCACCAGCCTCCATCACCACCACGAGAGGAGTGGTGGTGGAGGGGTGCGTGACTGGTTTGGTGGAGATGTGTGGGGGATGTTGGTGGTGGTGTTCCTGCCATCTTATTATGTTGGTGCTTTACATTGGACTTCCTTGTTACCGATTTGTTGTTGTTGTTGTTAGTGGTGGTGATAATGCTACCTTCACTGGTGGTGGTGGTGGTGGTGGTGGTGGTGGTGTTGGTTTACTTTCTTTCCATTCTTCTTCAAACTGAAATCGGGGCACGTGTTGCAATGCCTGTCTAAATCCTCTGAACAGGGATCAGGATATGTGTTACTTGAACGATGGTATACTATGTGTTTGTGTTCGTTATCCAATCGTGTGTCTGTCTGTTTTAATATACGGTATCTAATACAGCTATCTCTCTCTCTCTCTCTCTCTCTCTCTCTCTCTCTCTCTCTCTCTCTCTCTCTCTCTCTCTCTCTCTCTCTCTCTCTCTCTCTCTCTCTCTCTCTCTCAGAGAGAAAATAGAGACTGTTGTGTGAAGCGCCTCTCCCAGACACCCCCTATCATTTGAGTCGGTGTTCCGTGTGTCCCTGGTATTGGGGCTGTAGTATCGTAGGCACCTCCTCCCTGCAGCCCTCTCCCTTCATCACCACCTGTCCTCACGTCAACACCACTCGATAATTTCAGGTACAGGCACAGGCACAAGTTGGGGTGCATTAGCTTCAGTTCGATTGCGTAACGTAGAGGGAGCAAAATGTGTGCAGACTCCAGTTTTCTTATGTTGACCTCTGACCGTTTTGGTGTGTTCGGTCCTCATGGTGTTAGTGAGTTGGGTTTATAATTAGGGTTAGGTGTGAAAGGAATTTGCCTTGTGTGGGCCAATCGGCCCATTTTCCTGTGTTATTATACGGTAATTCAGATCTGTAGTGTTAGACAGACGGAGTGTACGTACACATCAGGGTTGAGGGACTCGGCGTACAAATACTGCCGATCGCTGATTTCAGTTTGACTGCAATATCGAGGCTTATTGAAAGTATATTGGTAAATGAATGGCTGTATCCAATTATAACAACATGGATGCGAATGAGTAAACTTCTTAATAGTACCGGTATGCCAAACTAATATTTACGACTTTTTAATAAAAGCTAGGGCTATACTATTGTAAAGTTTAATAAAAGCTAGGGCTATACTATTGTAAAGTTTAATAAAAGCTAGGGCTATACTATTGTAAAGTTTAATCAAAGCTAGGGCTATACTATTGTAAAGTTTAATCAAAGCTAGGGCTATACTATTGTAAAGTTTAATAAAAGCTAGGGCTATACTATGTAAAGTTTAATAAAAGCTAGGGCTATACTATTGTAAAGTTTAATAAAAGCTAGGGCTATACTATTGTAAAGTTTAATAAAAGCTAGGGCTATACTATTGTAAAGTTTAATAAAAGCAAGGGCTATACTATTGGAAAGTTTAATAAAGTCTAGGGCTATACTATTGTAAAGTTTAATAAAAGCTAGGGCTATACTATTGTAAAGTTTAATAAAAGCTAGGGCTATACTATTGTAAAGTTTAATAAAAGCTAGGGCTATACTATTGTAAAGTTTAATAAAAGCTAGGGCTATACTATTGTTAAGTTTGATAATATGACTTCTAATCTTAGGGAGGGGCACACTCTACACTTCCCTTGTTGAATATAACACAGGGAAGGGGAGATAGCCCCTTACACAACATTGTTTATAGGTGAGTGACAAGATATATTTGTACATTTTTTGGTTGAAAAATGTCCCTGCCGAAGGCCAGTTCCTGGCGAGCAGGAAAAAATCGACACCTAAATGACAAGAAAAGTCTTACTTTTGGCAGTGTCTGTTCCTCGTACTGACAGCTCTCCTTACCCCAGACCTGTAGGGTGAAACGTGCTTTAGTAGCATCTAGCGGTTACAGGGACACGGCCATGTTCAAAGACAGGAGACTCTTTTTGTTTTCTACGTGAACTCGGTGAAAATCATGTGGTCAAAATTATATACCGGTAATACAATAAATTATATACCGGTAATACAATAAATTATATACCGGTAATACAATTAATTATATACCGGTAATACAATAAATTATATACCGGTAATACAATAAATTATATACCGGTAATACAATAAATTATATACCGGTAATACAATAAATTATATACCGGTAATACAATAAATTATATACCGGTAATACAATAAATTATATACCGGTAATACAATAAATTATATACCTGTAATACAATAAATTACATGTAAATAATATGTTTAGTTTACACTCGTGTCACTCAGGCTGAATTTGCCTTCATCTAAAACTGATAAATTGCCATGCCCCTATCTTCCTTACTGAGCCATCTTTATTTTTAAGCTGGTTATTAATCTTTAGTTATTAAAATAAACTGTTAATAGGAAGCAGAGATGTGGTAGTAATAAAGTGTCAAGAAGCCGGCGACCAGATGAAAGTTCTCAGCCGTTTAAGATGACAGGAGAGTACCAGTCAAACAAATATATACGATACTGTCATAAGGAATTCACGGGAGGCCCAGGGGTTTTGTTAATTGATCATACCTGTGCAATGGGCGGCACGGAGAGAAATGTTGTCATCTGGTAGTCCAGTGTGCGGGTGAGAATTAGCGAGTGTGACGCCCCTCGCACACTGATCACCTCGCCCTTCTTTAGTTACCTTTCCGACGATCGTGTTTGCCGGTAAAGTCGCGGCTAACTGGGGGCCTTCTGTCCTCTCCTGTAGCTGAACCGGATCTGAAACAGGATCTTGAAGGGGGTCACCTGCTTGCTTTTTTTATCTTCTCTCCTTTTCTCTCTTTCTCTGGCTTGTATCCATTCTGCCCCATTCAGCCAACTGTTTTAAGACGTTTATCCCCATCCAGGTGTCAATTTATTCCTGGCGAGCGATAGCGAGCCAGCATTGTATGGAGAAATCCGGCTTCACTGGAAAAAAAAAATTATCGAAAAATTTACAAATTTAGCTTGCTGTTAAAACAAACATATACTGTATATACTGGCTCGCGGAAAATATTGACACCTGGATGGGGATAAACGTCTGAAAACAGTAGGTTGAATGGGGCCGAATGGATACAAGTCAAAGAGAGGGAGAGAAAGAGAAAACAAAGCGAGGTGGGCTCCCTTAAAGTGAGTAAAGGCAAGTGAGAAGTTCGCGCGGATCTTTTGAAACTGTAGATTTTGATTGTCATGCGAGCTCTCATTTTATCTGGCAAATTTCAATCGCCACGTATTTTGTAGCTTAATATCGAGGCTCTTTGGAATTGATTGGCTCAACTAGACTGAATGGTGGACTTCTTAAAAAATCATTAATACAGAATTCCTGGTAAAAGGGGTATTGTTAGACCCCCCCTCCCCGGCATATGTCATAAAAGGCCAGTCACTTTAAAGTGTAACATTGCAAATGTAGCTACATCTTGAACTATGTCTCGTGCTATAGTACAAAATATACCTGTATACTGCGTATATAATCTCTTTTATGAACTCATTCCTTGGCGCATGTGGCCTTCACTATACCTTGCAATTTAAAGCGTAAATCGCCTGGAAAGTGGAGTGTGATAAAGTGTCCCGAGTGTATCCCATTATAGACAAAACTGGGCGGTGTTTGGTGGTGGAGGTTCAGGGTGATAAGGTGCGTGGGAGTGTGTGATGGCAGACTGTAAATGTTTGGTCTGTGTGTTGGTAGGGTCTGTGTGGGTGTGTGTGTGTGTGTGTGTTATTGTCCGTACATTTGTTTTTGTATAGCCTAGCCACTGCATGTACAGTATGTGCATGTGCATGAGTATGAAAGACGAGACCATGATGTTTCTGCGTGGTTATTCATAAATTTGTTTATATCGTATTTCTCTGTGTGTGTGTGTGTGTGTGTGTGTGTGTGTGTGTCGTACAGCTCCCGACCCTCCAGACACGACTTGGCGTTCCATCCACCGCTGGGACGTATCATCATAACCATCATGCGAATATTGTATTATTTAATTATACGCATAGCATTCCCGTCACTCCAAGAAACGGCTTCAACAATGGGCGTTATGTCAGTCAGCTCCCAATGTCATCACAAGCCATAGTACTCTCGTCACCAGCGGGTCTCGTATCGCGCGGGCAAACATTCTCGTCACAAGTCCCTCTCGCTTCTTGTCATGGCTACAGCATCCATTCTCTTTTTTCTCTCTACAAAGAATAAACCCGACAAAAAACCCTGGATATATTTACTCTACCGTAAGCAACTGGTATTACTGGGAGATGGGAGGCGGTCTGCGGCGCTGGCAAGATGTGATTATTACCGTGGGGATGAAATAACGTGTGTCGACTCTATTACTTCTGGCGGCCCGAAGGTGGTGGTGGCGGTGGTGGCAGTGGCGGTGGCGGGTCTTGGGGTGGATTCGTAGACTGCAATATTTCGGCGCTTAGATCAAACCCGATTAAGCTAACTTAGGTTAAGTTACGTCTAAGATAGGAAGAGAAGTGTTAGGTGAGCTTCAGTTGGGTTAGCGCAATTGAAGTTAGGTTAAAATTAGTTTCTTCTCTGTGGGATGAAGGGCGACGAAAGTACCCAATCGACGAACCTGCTATAATTCGAGGGCGCGGCGTCTCATCGTCATGGTAATTTTCTCACTCGTTAGCCGTTTGAGCGATGGCGAGATTATGATAGGAATTACGATATGGCTGATTATACCAAGCTCTCCCACAATGGATAATTTACAAGCGGAGAGGAAATACATGCAAGAGAGGTTTTTTGTGTTGAGGTGGGAGTGAGAGAGAGAGAAGATGCCGGGAAGAGAGAGGTTGGCGGAGGAGGAGGGTAGTGATGGCGGACACAGAGATGGCTGAGGCTTCGTTTTTATTCTTAGGCGCCATGTTGCATGCCTCTAGCGATTTAATTTGTACTTATGTGTAGTACTAAAGTGTCCTGATGTGTTTGTTGTGCTTCGCAGTTTTGTTCAGTATACTGTAGTATGGGCCTTCCAATGTTGTGCAAAGGTTTCTTATGATATGCCGTGTCTCGCACATACAGTACATTGAATGTTGTATGGCTATGCTTCAGCTAATAGGACCAATCACAGACACATTATAAGTTCAAGTAATGGCTACTGGTTGACTTACAACGGGAGGCTTACAATCATGGCGGTTCTCTAAAAAAATACCCAAAATCTGTGGATAATGTATGTGAGGGTCGGCAGCTCAGCAGAGGCGCCCGCCTGTGTATAAACGGTGCCCTGTTTGTTTGGCCAACCGCGCTTCTCCCACCACCACCTGCTGCCCCACCGCTTCTGTTCCTACTATCATGGTCTAACTTCTGCCACGCCTTCTGCTGCTATTATAGTACTGCCATGTTGTCAGTTCTGCCTCGCCTTCTGCTGGTTTAATAGTATTGTCACAGCCTCTCTTCTGTTGGTATTATTTTACAGCCATAATCTCAATCCTCCTTTCTTTTTTGTTGGTCCTGCCACAGCCTCCGTTCTGTTGGTACTACTACAGTCCCCCCTAATGTTGTCCTCTAGAATTGCAGAAACTTTCTTCCTTTGCCTTCTCTTTGTTTAATTACCACCAGTCGCCCTTTTTGGCTTTTGCTAGTACAGTCACAAGTCAAAGACCACTACCATGTTTACTCGGAGTGAAATCTAAGCCATAACAATTGTAGACTCCGAGCTCGCCCCCATATATTTTGATATAATTGTTCTGGCATTAAAGATTTGAATGGTCTTGGGTTTGACGTCACACAGAGCACAGGTGGGAAAGAAACTTGGATTTTGATATCACTTGTTTCTCGTCTTCTGTCATTAATACTCCCAGTCCAAAGTCGTCTGTAACTTATACTCGACAGACTATTTTATTGAGATTTGGAAGTACCATTAAGAGTCGAATCTTGTATACATAATTAGGATCCAGTATATTAAGTGTCACTGTTTGTTAACCCTTCTTTCGCAATAATATCACACACACACACACACACACACACACACACACACACACACACACACACACACACACACACACACACACACACCACACGGAATTCCTGGGAGCCAAGTCCGCAATTTAGGGCATTTTCCGGCAGCCTAGTCACTCTGAACGGGGAGCTGGAGAAACGGCGAATTTAAGGAATCATAATGGGACTTGCCGTAATCCGAGGGGTCTTGGTGGGGTTTCGCGGAGTGGTGACGGTCTGAGAGAGAGAGAGAGAGAAGGAAGAGAGAGAGAGAGAGAGAGAGAGAGAGAGGGGGGGGGGGGGGGGAGATATGGATGAACTGTTATGTAGGAAAAATAAACTTGATTGAAATAAAAAACAAATACAGATGAAGATTATGGACTGAAAGAGAGATATGGGTGAATTAGTTATAAAGTAATGATACATTTGATTGAAGCAAGAAATATAGAGGAGTGTAGAGAGAGAGAGAGAAAGAAACTAAATACCACAACGATGATTTAGAGAGAGAATGTGGTAGCAATGTGGGTCTTTTTTTGCAGTCCCGTGAAATGTGGCAGGGGGGTGTCGGGAACTGGCGTCGCTACGGAAGTGGGGGTGGGGGGGACGGCGCTAATGTTGAGTTATAGAAATAGTTGAGATGCGTGGGTGAAGCGTGGCGATGGGGGTAAAGTATATTGGGGGTGGAGTGGGGGTTTTGGGATATAGTGTTTGGCCTTGTTGTGTGTGTTCGTTTGGTGTGCGTGTGTGTTTTCTTTGTGTGCTCGTTGTGTTCGTTGTATTATGTGTGTTCCTTGTGCGTGTTCGTTTGGTGTGCGTGTGTTTTCTTTGTGTGCTCGTTGTGTTTATGAGTGTGTTCGTTGTGTGAGTTTGTTGTGTGTGGGTGGAAAATATTATGTGTGACATCAATGATAAGGTTGTAATGCGGAATTTCATGAAATTAGAGTTGACTAATAGTTATACGATATATACATTCTTTCTAAGCAACAATATTGGGTGTGTTGGATAGATATTTCAGCTATACATTGTTCATCCATTCTTTCAAGTTTAGCTAGTAACTACACTTGAGGTTGAGGAAGAGTTGATGGTGATTATGGTTGTGCTAGTGATGATAATAATTGTACAGTCATGAGCCATAATACCTGTACCCCCATTTGGTCCTTTGAATCTTTAAGGGGGGTCACTGGCTGTTCTCTCCTTTTCTCTCTTTCCCTGGCTTGTATCCATTCGGCCCCATTCAGCCAACTGTTTTAAGACGTTTATCCCCATCCAGGTGTCGATTTCTTCCTGGAGAGCGATAGCAAGCCAGCATTGTATGAAGAAATCTGGCGAGACATTTTTCTATCGAAAAATTGTTCAAATTTAGCTTGCTGTCAAAACAAAAAAATATATATGCTGGCTCGCTCCGGCTCGCCAGGAAAATATTGACACCTGGATGGGGGTAAACGTCTAAAAACAGTAGGCTGAATGGGGCCGAATGGATAGAAGCCAAAGAGAGAGAGAGAGAGAGAGAGAGAAAGAGAAAACACGCGAGGTGGGCTCCCTTTAAGCCAAGTTGTGAAGCCTCTGGGATATAACAGAACATTGGATTGTCTCGCTTGAGTTGGATATACTGTAGATTCAATTAGGCGTGCAGGTATTATGACTACGGTTGTCAGTGTTTGTGGGCAGGCATATACTGTAGTTGAGGTACAGGTGAGAATGATGATGGTGTAGTGTAGTGTATAGTCCGTTTTTGTTTTTACTAGGCGGAAAATTCAATCCCTTAGCTGCCTATGTTTCAATGTTTAATAGAAAAAAATAAGAAAGTTTTTCGGCAGCTTAAAATAAACAGACTATAGTGTGGTCACTGTAGTGGTATGGTGGCATCCTTTTTCTGTGGTGGTTATGGTGTTTCGTGTGGAGGTGGAGGTGTTGGTTGTAATTAGTGATGAGTGTTGATGAATGTGGTGATGGTAGCGGTGGTAGTGATGATGATGGAGGTAGTAATCATGATGATGGAGGTAGTGATGATGATGGTGGTGGTAGTGATGATGGTGGTAGTGATGATGGTGATGGAGGGAGCGGTGATAATGGTGATAGTGGCGGCAGTGGTAATGGGGTGTAGATGACCGTAGTGGTGATAGCGTTCTTTGTGGTGGTGCTATAGTGGAAATACGGTGTGTAGGTGGTGTAGAAGCGGGCAACCACACCACCACAGCCCAAGACTACAGTACAGGGAGAGTCTCGATCCTGATAGCAACACCCCCCCACCCCCACCCCAAACCACGATAAGCTAAATCATGCAGATAAGATTTCCCCTCGAGCATCACCCCACTTCTCTCCTCTTACCCCTACGGTCGATATTCCCTTGCCATCCGCTGGGAGTTTCAATTTTGTGGTCCTTGCAGGAAGTTATGGTGTAGCTGTTTTTTCGATGCGGGGGAGTGTGTAAGGTTGATTTTCGCGTGGTTCTTGGGTTGGTCTGATAGTGGTGGAGTGTGTGTGTGTGTGTACGTGTACTTACACTAGTTGTACTTACACTAGTTGTATTTGCGGGAGTGAGCATGCTCGTTAATTCCCGCCTCCTAAGATATGTTTGTCATACCGTGCTTTGAAACTATGCACTGATGGTGCTGTGTGTGTGTGTGTGTGTGTGCGTGTGCGTGTGCGTGTGCGTGTGTGTGTGTGTGTGGCATGATATACGTAGGTAACGCCAACGAATTTGATAATTATCTTGACCCCTTAACTTCTTATAACTCAAAATGAATGAATGCAATCGGGCTGACGTTTCTATCATTTGGGAAGAGTCCACCAGGAAATAGGTGTGGATATTTACAGCAAGTTTGTTCTAGGCACTTTTGTGTTCCAGAGAGGACAGGGATCAAGCTTATTGTCAAGTTCAGTTGGCGCTACCTACAGTATAATGGGTATTCCGAATAGCCCAGCTCACATAATATTATGATTAACAAGTCTCTCTCTCTCTCTCTCTCTCTCTCTCTCTCTCTCTCTCCTCTCCTCTCCTCTCCTCTCCTCTCCTCTCCTCTTCTCTCCTCTCTCTAAAAAAAAGCAGAAAGCTACCTGGTTACAAGAGGTTATGATGGAGAATAATAGTTGAATAGAGAAAGAGGTATGGGTTGTAGAGGACATGGGCGTGGTGGACTAGGGTATTATAGTAGAGTAGAGGAGGAGGGGGTGGGTGGGGGGGGGGGGGGCAGCAGGAGGGATTAGGGTGGCACGGTGCCAATCTACACACGTGCCCAGCAGTGCCTCACCTCTCTTATCACCGCTAGATCACCACCAACCCGCATAAACACACGCATGCACACACATACATACACACACAGAGACATATATACACACACACACACACCACAGTCTACCGGTACAGTCATGTCGACTCAGTGTATGTACAGTCCTAGACAAGCTTTACGATGGGTCACAATACTGTATACCGGTACCGTAGAAGTGTCTAAAATGAATAACAGAACCTGTGCCGGAACATGCATGCAAATTCATACAAACAAGCTGAATTATGTCATTCTTGGCGTGTCTACAGTATTACGACGAAGAACATGGCTACACGATAGAAAAAATGAACATACACAAATATTTATAGATGAACTAAAATCCACTAATTTCTACATGTTGATTATCTTAAAAGGGATTAAGTGGAGAGTTATTATTGTGCATTATCGTATGTGATTTTACTGCTAATCTATTTTTTTTTTTTTTTTTTTTTTATTCTCCGCTAACTGCAGCTGCGGAGAATATAATATGATCGTCGCCGTGTGTATGTATATTTATGAGTAGATTATCTAAACCTTATAAACACACTTAAACTATGCAAGAACGTATGAGGGAAGGGGAGCTTAGAGGTGAGCTATGGTTTAATGATTATTTGGTTAGAGTTTGGATTCAGGTCGATTCTCTATAGAGGCCGTGGTTATGATGGTAATGAACGGTAGAGATGCGGTAATAGTGAAGTGTGAAAGAGGAGTGCGGTAGTGGTGGAGAGAGGTAGACGAGTGCGGTAGTGGGGGAGAGAGGAAGAGGAGTGCGGTAGTGGGTTAGAGCGGTAGACGAGTGCGGTAGTGGGGGAGAGCAGGCGAGGTGCGGTAGTAGTACAGTAGTAGTGTAGAGGTGCGGGCGTAATAATGACAGCAACAACACTAAAGCCACATCCGGAACCCTCTCATCAAGCCCTCACCACAACGACCACACCACCACCTCCATATACTCCCCTCTTCTTAACCATATACACGACAGATGACACCTTATTATATATATCACTACCACTAAGCCTGTGTACAGTACTGGTATTACTCTAACCATATACACGACAGATGACACCTTATTATATATATCACTACCACTAAGCCTGTGTACAGTACTGGTATTACTCTAACCATATACACGACAGATGACACCTTATTATATATATCACTACCACTAAGCCTGTGTACAGTACTGGTATTACTCTAACCATATACACGACAGATGACACATATATATATCACTACCACTAAGCCTGTGTACAGTACTGGTATTACTCTAACCATATACACGACAGATGACACCTTATTATATATATCACTACCACTAAGCCTGTGTACAGTACTGGTATTACTCTAACCATACACGACAGATGCCACGTTATTCTATATATCTCTACCACTTAGTCTGTGTACATTACTTATATTACTCTAAACATATACACGACAGATGACACCTTATTATATATATCACTACCACTAAGCCTGTGTACAGTACTGGTATTACTCTAACCATATACACGACAGATGACACCTTATTATATATATCACTACCACTAAGCCTGTGTACAGTACTGGTATTACTCTAACCATATACACGACAGATGACACCTTATTATATATATCACTACCACTAAGCCTGTGTACAGTACTGGTATTACTCTAACCATATACACGACAGATGACACCTTATTATATATATCACTACCACTAAGCCTGTGTACAGTACTGGTATTACTCTAACCATATACACGACAGGAGACACCGTTTGTTATACCACCAACTATACCTAAGGCATTACCTTAAGGGGAGGTTTTCAGTTAGTTCGCTAGACTTCCATCAAGCTTAACATTACAGCCCCTTGACCCCCTTTCAAGATAAATTTGTAAATTTTTCGGTAGAAAAATGTCCCGGCCGAAGGCCGGTTCCTCTTAAATTACAGGCTCGCTATCGCTCGCCAGGAAAAAATCGACACCTAAATGGCACGAAAAGTCTTAAAATTGATAGAAATGGGGCGAAAGTTCTTAAAATCGCCAAACTAATGGGGCGAACGTCTTATAATATCAAAAGCAATGGGGCTAACTATGAGGGAGAAAGGGGTCAAGAAAAAAATCCCTCAAGTGGAGACCTCCCCTTAACCATATACACAACATGG
Organism: Paralithodes platypus; assembly: GCA_032716605.1. Classification (NCBI taxonomy): domain Eukaryota; kingdom Metazoa; phylum Arthropoda; class Malacostraca; order Decapoda; family Lithodidae; genus Paralithodes; species Paralithodes platypus. The sequence goes on along the minus strand of CM064486.1, from coordinate 36,812,286 downwards.
GACACTGTTGCTGTACCACTAAATATGGAGTTCTCGAAAAGGGGTTCCAGTCCTGACGGTATTCTCGACATACAGTGTGCTGGCTTAATAATCCAGAAGGGTTGATAGCTTCTGAAGTCCTATTTTAACTAAGTATCTATATAGGCTATCAATCAATGGGGTATAGGTCTGTGAAAATAACTTCTATATTAATTTTCATAAAAAAAAATAAAAAATACGATGAAGACGGACAGACTGTAAGACCCACAGAAACAGACAAACAGACAGTAATACACACCCAGCCCTAGCAACAAGAGGGAGATAGGGGGCGTGGCAGGACAGAAGTGGAGAATCACAACAAGGTGTTAACAATAAGTGGATTGGTCCCGTGTTTGGGGGGTGATAATCCTCACACGGCCCACGACAGAGTCACACAACACACGCTAACTACAGTGCTACCTTCTCTTTTATCGGGTTTATTATTGCCCAGTCCTTCAAGTAATACCGGTATTGGTACCTATTATTTTACTATTTTTATTATTTACCAAGAAGTTCCCAGACCTCCTGAAGGCAGAGTCCGATGAAAAAATAATAAATAATTCTGAATAAATAATTATAAAGGTAATACTACTGGCACCCTGGGCCGTATACATAACAATATTGGCAGGCCATTTATTATACACGGACTAAGGAATTGAGTGTTAATTTATGGACAAAAGTTATGTCACCTAATATCCTAAAGATTTGCAAAGGCTCCCATTGTTGTGTGCGATGTGTGTTGCATATTGAATGTCTTAATCTAAGTTAGGGTATGCAATGGATCGATTTGCGTTAGGCTAGTTTAGGTCTAGATACTATATTATAAATGTTGACTAACTGACTGCAAAGCCTTTTCATCATAATTAGACCACAATCAGAGACCCTAACCTCTTGTAACTCATAAAGGGCGAGAGCAAATGGACTATACATTTTCACACCTATTTCCTGGTTGACTCTTTCCAAAAGGTATAAATAACCTAACAATAAGTGCAGTCGATTTTCAGTGATGAGAAGTTTGGTTCGGGATTTTTGGCCTACTTATAATGAACAGTGTATAGACAATTATACCTATACTCTTTCTGTTCTGCTGACGATAAATTAAATCCCTTACCAGTTAATTTCGCGATACTTAATTGAAGAATATGAAACTATTATGTGTGTGCATCATATTAAGACCAAGTTTATATAATTAGCACCATATTTCACTACAAAGTCTTAAACATAACTGAAAAATCTTGAGGGGAACTTTGGAATTTACCGTCAGTTGAAAATAAACCGAATATAGCGCCCCGACTATGCAGAGGTCACAACAGCCCCGCGTGAGCTGGCTAAGTCCCTACACGCTGACCTAAGACGGAATGCACACAGCTAGAAGTCTTGAGCTATTGAAATACTTCCGGTGGTATTCTAAATATCTAACTTATAATATCGATCCAGTGTCTTGCTAGTTAATGTTAATATCGATAGTTTTTTATTATAATTTACTGGAAATATAATTAATATATTCTTAACGGTAAACACATAATAAATGCACGGTTATTTGAAACTACATAATATAAGCTACATATAAGCTGGCTTAGTAACGAGTATAACACCACATTGACAGGACCACTCATTAAATTATACATATAAATAAGATAAACCATGTTCTTCATAATGTTATACATATAAATAAGATAAACCATGTTCTTCATAATGTTATAATATAAATAGATAACACCATGTCTTCATAATGTTATACATATAAATAAGATAAACCATGTTCTTCATAATGTTATACATATAAATAAGATAAACCATGTTCTTCATAATGTTATACATATAAATAAGATAAACCATGTTCTTCATAATGTTATACATATAAATAAGATAAACCATGTTCTTCATAATGTTATACATATAAATAAGATAAACCATGTTCTTCATAATGTTATACATATAAATAAGATAAACCATGTTCTTCATAATGTTATACATATAAATAAGATAAACCATGTTCTTCATAATGTTATACATATAAATAAGATAAACCATGTTCTTCATAATGTTTCAAAATACGACATACAGGAAGCGAAACCAAGGTAAAACCCCGCGAAATATATGTTGGCGCCTAATAAAAGTTAAGGGGGAGGTAGTTGCTTTTGATGGACCCCAATCTCCCTCATATTAAGCATATAAGTTTTGAGATTTTAAGACGTTTTTTCCGTTAGTTTGGCGATTTTGAGACCTTTCGGATCATTTCTTAGTAAATATTAAGACCTTTCGTGCCATTTAGGTGTCGATTTTTCCCTGGCGAGCGATATGAGCCTGTAATTTTAGAAGGAATCGGCCTTTGGCCGGGAAATTTTTCTACCGAAAAATGTACACATTTATCTTGAAAGAAGGTCTAGGGGGTGATTTTTTAAGCTTGATGGAGGTCTAGCAATGACACCAAAAATTAATTTAATATATAAATATATAGATAAATAAACAAGCACTACCCCCTTAATATAAATAAAAAGGTGGGTTATATCAGAAGGGGAAGGGGGGGGGGGGGGGGAGCTCAATACCGTTCTTGGCAACCCCCGCGACAGTTAATAATATAACAGTTTTACCCTCACAAGTTGCGATGAGAGGGGAGGGGAGGGAGGGAGAATTAGAGGTAAGGGGGAGTGTGGTGGGTGTGAGGGGTAAAGAGTGTGGTAGGGTGATGTTTGAGAGGGAGTGTGGTGGGGTGATTTGTGAGGGTGGAATGAGGGGTAAATGGGGGGATGATGGGGGAGTGTGGTGGGTGTGAGGGGTAAAGAGTGTGGAAGGGTGATGTTTGAGAGGGAGTGTGGTGGGGTGAGGGGGGAGTGTGGTGGGGTGATTTGTGAGGGTGGAATGAGGGGTAAATGGGGGGATGATGGGGGAGTGTGGTGGGTTAAAGGGGGATGGAGATAAGGGGATGAGGGTGAGGGTTGAGGAGTAGGGGTGAGGGTGGAATGACGGGTAAGGGGGGGGGGGGGGGGAAGACATGCCCCAACCCTTTACCGGATATTACCAGCTTAATGATAACCTTTTCAGTATAGGAGGACGCCTTTCTTTATTTTATTGTGGCTATCGTCATACGATTTTATTCAGCTTAGGAAGGAATTTGAGAGTACGTGAGTTGATTGAGCTAGTTTTTAACCTTTTGATTGCTAAAGATCCTGCCTACACTGCAGCAACTCGTCTAATAATAGCCAACACATAATGCATAAACGCGTCCTTGTCTCCTGACGGGGCCAAGAACAGGCAAGGGATGAGTGAGGTGAGGATAACTACACTCTGAAGGTTGTACTCTCCCTCGTCATTACACCTACGGGGCCCCTGTATCCCAAACTACCGCAGATCCGGCCAGGGGAGAGGGGCCGTGTTCCCCTTGTTTAAAACTAAAGGCGTGTCAGTAAGGGTGAAATGAGGTGGTAGTATGAAATGACAGGGTGGACTTTGGAGTGTGCTGGTGGCAGGGTGGCAAACCGGGGCTATGTTGCTTTGGGGTTGGATTGCATATGAGAAAGAATATATGTGAATAATTACATGGAGTAGAATTGTTTTGGCTATTATATCACTTCCAAACACACAATAACAAACTGTGAAGCATCCATTTAAACAGCCAGGGTGTCAAACCAGAGACCTATCCCTTTATATTTGTATAATAAGTAATTACACCTAAACATAAAGGGATAGGTCTCTGGTTTGACACCCTGGCTGTTGGATTCCATGGGTTTAAAAAAAAAAATGGTGCATGGAATAATGTGACAAATAATAGGAAGATGGAATAACACGCGTACAGTCGCCTATACAAGTTCGTAGACACCAAACATGCTTTGTTATGCAAGTATAGCTATAAAAACTACTTAAACCTACCCTGGTGGCTAAACAAAAAACATTGTATGATTGAGTGTGCATGATGTGGAAGAGGATTGACATTAAACATTTGTTAATCCAATTTATTAATTTCACTCCCAACACCAAACACCTCCCAATGAAATTAATGAAAGCATATGATCCTACTGGGATTCGAACCTGGGTTACCATATAGGCCTACAGATCTTAAACACTCGAACCATTGCACCATCTATCAAGACAGTAAAGAAGGTAGAATAGGACCGACATTACAGTAGTTAAGATAATTGTAAATATAAGGGAGTTGGCCAAGTAAGGCTATTTCCATGCCACACTATTTTAGAGGGTAGTAACAGCCTTCTTTAAAAAAATAATAATAATAATAATAATAAAATAGAGGAAAATAAAATACAAAATAGGAAAAGTGGGGATTGGGCCTGAGCATATAGATAGATAGATAGATAGATAGATAGATAGTTAGATAGTAACAGCCTTTACACACGGGGTCCCTTTCACTTACCTCTACCCATATCAACATACACTCAGCCCCCCTCTCTCTTTACACACCTCAGTACACACACTAATATACACGCATAAATCCACTATACACACATGGCCTATACTTACAACACACACACACACACACACACACACACACACACACACACACACACACACACACACACACACACACACACACACACACCACATATACCCGATACGGTACATATACATACGTACAACAATACACAATTACTGGTACACACATACTACTTCGTTCATGCACTTACAGTATAGTATACAGTTATATGGAACAGAGTTGAAAATGCAAAATATATGTTTTTCTTAGCAGTATCGAGCAAATAAGTAGTATGAAAGATACAACAATAACTAAATGCAGCAGACATAAACAGTATACCATAGGCCAAAATAAATATAACTGAATCTCCAGATTAGTAGAAAGTAACAAACAGGAGTCGAATTTCTAGCGAGGAGCCCTATACAAAATTAACCACCGCATGAGCTCCCAGTGTAAGACGAAATTAAGACTGGACAAAATCACTCCCACACGAAAGCTTCACATAAAAAAATAAAAAAAACACACACACACATACAAAACAGAGAAAGAGAGAGAGAGAGAGAGAGAGAGGGGGGGGTGAGGGCGTGCGGGCGGGCAGTACCAAGCTGCAACAAATGAGTCAAGATGGTATCACGGTGTGGGGTGGGGTGGGGGGTAGTGGTGGGGGGCGTCATATCTGTACCCGCCCACCACCTGTCTCACCTCATCCACCCACAACTCTCTCTCTCTCTGCTATCCTTTCCTTCCACTTTCTCCTTACTTTCGGGTTTACTCTAGTAGAATTAAGTCCTGACAACCCCAGTGTATTTATGTAAATAATTGTAATTCTCCTTCTAATTATATTTGTGTTCAACGCAACCTCTACACATTATCATCCATATTCACCCTACTATTATTCATTATCATACTCATCCTAATATTCACCCCAATACTCATCATTATCATTAGCCTATACTCACCATCTATATCATTATTATACGTTTATCCTTATACTCATCTTCCTATATGCTTTTCTTTATCTCTTTCAATTATTATACTCTTCCTAAAACTCATCCTCATCTCCACCCTCATCATCTTTCTTGTATATAACCGCATACTCCTCTTACTAATGCCTTTCCTATCCTTTTTAATTATTATACTCATCTTAATACTCATCATCCTCTTCCTCATACGTTAATATATATCCTCAGTGTAATCTTCCTAATACCTTTCTATCTCTTTCAATTCATATACTCGTCATAATACTCATCATCATCATCGTCATCATCGTCTTGTCAATATACATCCTCATGGTAATCTTCCTTTCAATTCATATACTCGTCATAATACTCATCATCTGGCTAATATACAGTACATCCTTATAGTAATCTAACTAATACCTTTCTCATCTCCATGTTTTTCAATTGGTGTTCCTCAATGGTGTCCGCCAAATTACCCGTCTTTACCTAAATTATTGACATTTGCCATCCTCCTTATTTACCGTGGCCGCCACTTGGGCCCGCGGAGGGCTGTTATTTGGACATTATAATATTCATTGGATTGGAGAGTTTTTCTTCGCTTCCGACTGGCGGTGGGGGTGCTAATATGGCCCCGGGTGGTTTACGTGGGTTTACCTAGATACACTGCCTATACAGACTTCGCGATAATAACGAGGTAGAATAGTAGAGACAGTAGAGTTAGCAGAACCCCAAGTAAAGAAAGAGAGAGGGAGAGAGAGAGTGTGTGTGTGTGTGTGTGTGTGTGTATATGTGTGTGTGTATATGTGTGTGTGTGTGTGTGTGTGTGTGTGTGTGTGAGAGTGAGTGTATATGTGTGTGTGTGTGTGTGTGTGTGTGTGTGTGTGAGGAAGCTGGAGCGGACTATACAATTACTTCACGCACAGGATATACAATTTACCCCTTTCTAATGAGGCGTGTCGAAACAGCTAAGTGCAAATAGTGAAGCTTCATGACTTCCAGTTTGGGGTTTCCGTATTTATTAATTTGGGACGTGTATTATCAGTGGTCACGTCTTATGTAAATTGATAAGTTATCTTTTTCACTCTCCTTGAAATTAATGTGTCCGATTCGTTATAACACCGTACTATTCTTTTGTTTTATGATTTACATCTTACTTGATCACATAATATCCAACACACACACACACACACACACACACACACACACACACACACACACACACACACACACACACACACACACACACACACACACACACACACACACACACACACACAGAGCGAGCGAGCGAGCGAGCGAGCGAGCGTCAATAAAAAGACGAAAGTCGAGATCATAGAGAAAAGCTGACCACTTCTGCTTCTTGTACCTGTATTTCAAAACGACATATTGAGTTGACCATGGGTTGAATTGAGCAGTCGCCCTCCCACATACTCCTATCATTTATGTAGCCTTAGCCACCCACAACTAACCGAAGCTACCCTAACTCACTCATCACAAAGATAACCTAATCTAACCTAATTTTTCACACAATTACCCTCTCATCATTAATCTAGCCTTAGCCATCCACGGCTAACCGAATCTAACCTACCTCACTCATCACAAACCTAACCGAATCTAATTTAACACACTCACCACAAGCCTAACCCAGTCTAACCCCTCCTAACCCACTCACCACAACCCAAACCCAGTCTAACCTCTCCTAACCCACTTAACACAAGCCTAACCTTATTTAACCTATTCTACTCCCCACAAATCTATTCTATAACTTAAACTAATAACCTAAGCTAACCTAACTCGCCCGAAGCCTAACCTAAGCTAACCTAACTCGCCCGAAGCCTAACCTAATCTACCCTCACTTCCCTTCAATATAGCTAGTTGACGATTGGTAGGATTGGACTGTAGGATTGACTGGCCACCTTCCCATACAGACTTATCGTTTATCTAGTCCAGCACCAACCGCAGGCCCCTATCACTGCGGTTGTCACGCTGCTCAGATGCAACCGCAGAGCACGCAAAATAGGAAGTTGGTTTCGCATCCTTGGTACCCCATTAGCCTTAACCCATATATGGTCAAAAGAAATATGTATATTTAGTTCATATATATATATATATATATATATATATATATATATATATAATATATATATATATATATATACAGGGTGTTCAGAAAATTCACTGACAAATTAACAGGATGTTATCGATTATCAATATATTTAATAATTTCCAATAGCAAATCAAATACTGTCTTCAGCAATGATTTGTTAGTTATAACATTCATATTCAAAGGCACCAAAAAGCAGGATTTAAATATTTGTAATCTTAAAATAGGATAGAATTGGCAATGATGTAAGCATTGCTAATGCTCATTGACTTACATTAACATAGTGTATGCAAAACTGGGGCAAATAATTTATGATAAAACTGCACTTACCCTTATATATAGCCTACCTGGGACATTAACCCCTTCTGTACCGACTACGTCTTTTTAGTTATATTCTAGCTGTATCTAGACGATTTTGATACCCTTCTCCCTCATGCTTAGCCCCATTAGTTTTCAGATTGTAAGACGTTTGCCCCATTAGTTTGTCGATTTTAAAACAGTTCGTCCCATTTCAATATTAATATCAAGACCTTTCGTGACATTTAGGTGTCTATTTTATCCTGGCGAGCGATAGTGAGCCTGTAATTTTATAATAAATCGGCTTTTGGCTGGGATTTTTTTTTATCGAAAAATTTACAAATTTATCTTGAAGGGGGTCTAGGGAGTGTTTTTTTTTAAGCTTGATGGAGGTCTAGCGAAGAAACTAATAAGTAAATAAATATATAAATAAATAGATCCCCCCAAATAACCAGTGTCCCCTCAGACTCCTTGATAACAGAGTAGGTAGCTGGAATTGGCTACGGTGGTTGGGTCACAATAGAGAGTGGGGGTGGTTAATGACGTCACCGTGGCTCGTGCGATGGTTGGTTCCGGAGTGGGGTTACCAACTAGTAGGGTTCATATAGTAGGCAAATTGTTATAGCCATGGTATAGTGTTATTTATATGTCAATTGGTTACGGTTGTTAGAATATATTGAAAACGGCACCAGGGAGAGAGTGTGTGTGTGTGTGTGTGGTGGTGGTGGTGGGGGGGGGGGGGGGGGGGGTTTACTGGACCCCCTTCTCACTCATGTTTCGCCCCATTTGCTTTGCTATTTTATGATGTTCGCCCTATTAGTTTGGCGATTATTTAACCTTTCGCCCCATATCTGTGTCAATATTCAGAACTTTCGTGGCATTTAGGCGTCGATTTTTTCCTGACGAGCGGTAGAGACCCAATCATTTATGAGGAATTGACTGCGGTAGTGTGGTGGTCTACTAGCAATTGGTTGAGCGATTAAAATACAAAGTACAAATGGAAAGTTTGGATATCAAGTTAAAATAAATCAGATTATTTCTGCACGACCAGAGATAATCAAGGTTTTAAAAGTGATCTCGTTCTGAAATGGAATATTATGATATACTAATGTGGCTGGTCCATTATGGTAAGTGGATGAATTAGGTGAAAGAGAAAACAGGAAATAATTCAATATCGGTGATGTCCCCGTGGTTGTTTACTGTATATATGGATGGAGTCATGAAAGAAATACTATCAAGAGCAGTGGATGTTGGTGTATCGCTGAAAAGGGAGGGAATTGAGTGGAAGCTACCTATACTGCTGTTTGCGGATGATACAGTTCTGATGAGTGATAATGAATGGGAGTTGCAGGGTCTGGTAAATGAGTTTGGAACAGTGTGCGAAAAACGGAATTTGAAGGTAAATGCGGGGAAGAGCAAGGTTATGGTCTTCGAAAGGGGTGAAGTCACAGAGTGTGAGGTGAAGCTGAACGGTCAAGCTATGGAGATCGTCAACTCTTTTTAAGTATCTGGGCAGTGTGTAGAGTAAAGATGGGACTATGGATGAAGAAGTGCGGGAGAGGGGAAGAGGGTTGTAGGAACGCTGAAAGCAGTAACAAGAAATAGGGTGGTCAGTATGGAAGTGAAAAAGTCCTTGCATGACAGTGTGGTAATCCCGACACTGACTTACGGAAGCGAAGCATGGACGTTGGTTGAGAGACTCAGACCAAGAGTGAGAGCAGTGGAAATTAATTACTTAAGGATTGCGTGCGGAGTTACATGGAGGGATAGACAGACTAATGAGGAAGTAAGAAGGAGGTGTGGTGTGGAGGTAGATGTGCTGGAAAGTGTGAAAAGGAACAACTTGAGATGGTTCGGCCATATGGAACGTATGGAAAGCGAGAGAATGACTAAGAGGGTGTACGAGAGCGAGGTGGAGGGACAGAGAGGTGGAAGGATGGAGTGAGGAAGTATATGAACGAAGGCGGTGCTGGTTGGGGGGAGGGGCGTTGACTGACTGGGGACAGAGGTGCATGGGGGCGGTTCGTTCTTGGCCACCCCTTCGGGGATCACGGCGTCAGGCAATAGATAGATAGATAGAATTCAATCTCTCCTGTGTTTTCCTTCCACCTAATTCATCATTATATTGTAAGTTAGTTTTATTTAAGTGTCAAATTATCAAGTTATGTCCAGTGGCTATCAAGTTCGTTTTATATGGCAAGTGATTATCAGGTGTTAACGGGAGGCAGTTGGTTTTATATGGCAAGTGGTTATCAGGTGTTAACGGGAGGCAGTTGGTTTTATATGGCAAGTGGTTATCAGGTGTTAACGGGAGGCAGTTGGTTTTATATGGCAGTGTTATCAGGTGTTAACGGGAGGCAGTTGGTTTTATACGGCAATGGTTATCAGGTGTAACGGGAGGCCGTTGCGTTTATATAGCAAGTGGTTATCAGGTGTTAACGGGAGGCAGTTGGTTTTATATGGCAAGTGGTTATCAGGTGTTAACGGGAGCAGTTGGTTTTATATGGCACGTGGTTATCAGGTGTTAACGGGAGGCAGTTGGTTTTATATGGCAAGTGGTTATCAGGTGTTAACGGGAGGCAGTTGGTTTTATATGGCAAGTGGTTATCAGGTGTTAACGGGAGGCAGTTGGTTTTATATGGCAAGTGGTTATCAGGTGTTAACGGGAGGCAGTTTGTTTTATATGGCAAGTGGTTATCAGGTGTTAACGGGAGGCAGTTGGTTTTATATGGCAAGTGGTTATCAGGTGTTAACGGGAGGCAGTTGGTTTTATATGGCAAGTGGTTATCAGGTGTTAACGGGAGGCAGTTGGTTTTATATGGCAAGTGGTTATCAGGTGTTAACGGGAGGCAGTTGGTTTTATATGGCAAGTGGTTATCAGGTGTTAACGGGAGGCAGTTCGTTTTATATGGCAAGTGGTTATCAGGTGTTAACGGGAGGCAGTTGGTTTTATATGGCAAGTGGTTATCAGGTGTTTAACGGGAGGCAGTGGTTTTATATGGCAAGTGGTTATCAGGTGTTAACGGGAGGCAGTTGGTTTTATATGGCAAGTGGTTATCAGGTGTTAACGGGAGGCAGTTGGTTTTATATGGCAAGTGGTTATCAGGTGTTAACGGGAGGCAGTTCGTTTTATATGGCAAGTGGTTATCAGGTGTTAACGGGAGGCAGTTGGTTTTATATGGCAAGTGGTTATCAGGTGTTAACGGGAGGCAGTTGGTTTTATATGGCAAGTGGTTATCAGGTGTTAACGGGAGGCAGTTCGTTTTATATGGCAAGTGGTTATCAGGTGTTAACGGGAGGCAGTTGGTTTTTCGAGTCCTCCTCCTCCCTCATGTTTAGCCCTATTAGTTATGAGATTACAAGATATTCGCCCCATTAGTTTGGCGATTTTCAGACCTTTTGCCCCATTTCTTTGCCAATATTAAGACTTTTCGTGCCATATAGGTGTCGATTTTTTTCCTGGTGAACGATAGCGAACCTGTATTTGAAGAAGGAATTGGCCTTCGGCTGGGACATTTTTCTACCGAAAAATGCACAAATTTATAGCGAAGGGGGTCTTGTGGTTGTTTTTTTAATCTTGATAGAGGTTTAGAGAGCAAACTAAACCTCCTCCTTAAACCATTGAGCCGAACCAGTAAATTATGCTGTACAATACCGTCTGAGCTCCCTTAAGTTACCAAATAGTTATATAATGTGAAATGGTTATTATTATGCCGATTGACAAGTGATTATTTAGTGTCAATTGGTGATCAGGCTGTTATTATAACTTTGTTGGTGGTGTAATGGTTTAGGTGCTTATGTTCTGGGTTTAGTGTCCCGAGTTCGAATCCCGGGAGGATCATGTGCTTTCATTAATGTATTCAAGTACGGTACATTGGGGTTTGTAATGGAGGATCAATGTTAAGAATTATATGTCAAGTTGTTATTAAGTTATCAAAAGATGTTAATCGTTACCATACAATGTTAAGTGGCTATTAATTAACTTAAGGAGAATTAGTTTTTACATTGATATAGCCTACATAGGTATACTGGCCAGATAAACCTTGCGATCCCAGCGAGGTGGTCAGGACTTAATTCTACTAGAGATAGCAAACTCGAAAGTAAAGGGAAAGTGTAAAGGATGGATAGCAGAGAAAAGAGAGAGAGAGAGAGAGAGAGAGGATGATGGATGATACACTATTGCAGCTGATGAAGGGTTTGGATACCATTAAGGACAATAAGGAAACCGATGATAGAAAACGGTAGCCAGGAGAGAGGGGAGACAATGGTAGAAAATGTGAGTTAGTGAGCAAGGCGAATGGTGCTTTATTGCTGCATGTGGGGAGAGAGAGAGATATGGTGTACGTTTGTGCCGGTATTTTTGTGTAAGAGATATCAATTTGATGCGATTCTTATATTTATTATGTTCTCTCCACCAACCAACTTTACTCCTAAACTCGATTGATGAAATTAACAAACGATTAATATATACCAAAAATTGTCTGCACCAAAAATATGTTACAAGGACACATGGAGAAAGAGAGAGAGAGAGAGAGAGAGAGAGAGAGAGAGAGAGAGAGAGAGAGAGAGAGAGAGAGAGAGAGAGATAGAGAGAGGGAGAGATTAGGAGAGAGAGAGAGAGAGAGAGAGAGAGAGAGAGAGATTAGGAGAGAGAGAGAGAGAGAGATTAGAAGGGAAGACTATAATGTACCGAGTGGGGCCAGGAAGTGGTGATAGCAATAGCAGGCATTATACCCCCCTCCCCCTTCACCAACCCTCTCAGTCACCAACACATAAATCCCCCTCACCACCCTTCCCTCCCTCTCAGTCACCAACATATAAATCCCCCTCACCCTTCACCACCCTTCCCTCCCTGTCAGTCACCATCACATAAATCCCCCTCACCCTTCACCACCCTTCCCTCCCTGTCAGTCACCAACACATAAATCCCCCTCACCCTTCACCACCCTTCCCTCCCTCTCAGTCACCAACACATAAATCACCCTCACCCTTCCCTCCCTGTCAGTCACCAACTTATAAATCCCCCTCACCCTTCACCACCCTTCCCTCCCTGTCAGTCACCAACACATAAATCCCCCTCACCCTTCACCACCCTTCCCTCCCTGTCAGTCACCAACACATAAATCCCCCTCACCCTTCACCACCCTTCCCTCCCTCTCAGTCACCAACACATAAATCCCCCTCACCCTTCCCTCGCTCTCAGTCACCAACACATAAATCCTCCCCCCTTCCCCCTCTGTCACCAACACATAAATCCCCCCTCCCCCTGTCACCAAAACAAATCCCCCTCCCCCTTCAACACCCATACCCCCTCTCAGTCACCAACACATAAATCCCCCCTCCCCCTGTCACCAAAACAAATCCCCCTCCACCTTCAACACCCATGCCCCCTCTCAGTCACCAACACATAAATCCCCCTCCCCCCCTTCACCACTCATCCCCCCTCTCAGTCACCAACACATAAATCCCCCTTCCCCCCCCTCAGTCACCAACACATAAATCCCCTACCCCCCTCTCAGTCACCAACACATAAAATCCCCTCCCCCCCCCCCTCCCCCCCTCCCCCTCTCAGTCACCAACACATAAATTCCCCCCCCTCTGTATCGAGCACCATCTCTACAATTAGTATGAAGCCAATTGTAAAGCAAGGGGAGGCGTCTGTGGGGAGAGTTTAACCATCACCTTTGTCTGTATCGTCGCCGTGTGTTGTATAGCCTTCACCTCACCCTCAGTTTTGCTTGCATTTCGATGTAGTACTTTATAAACATATATAAAATATAGGTAAGCAATTGGGTTGGAGATATTGATATTGATTTCCTTTGATTATTGTTATATAACTGTATACCCTTCTAATAAAGGGGTTTATCACTATCACTATTCAAATATACCTCTGTAGGGTAAAATGTTACGGAAACTTGCATTACTATGTCCATATTCATAATATATTATAATCTATAGATAAAAAGTGAACGTGTGTACTGTATTAGTGACTTATTATAATCAAAATAATTATAATTGTTTTATATATATATATATATATATATATATATATATATATATATATATAATATGCAAGTAGAGTTGAATATGACAGCATTTTCACAGTTATTGAGTTTCTTATGTATATTTTAATTTTTTCTTATAGTTTTTCTAGCACTAGGTAGGTGTTCAAACATTAAATCACCAATTTACTAATGCCTTACTAATTTGCTTAGTTTTTTCTCAGAGGTATATGAAGCAGTAGATAATGACAAGGCATACGATATTATATATTTAGATTTCAGTAAAGCTTTCGCCAGAGTCCCTCATGAGAGATTGATGAGAAAGGTTGAGGCACATGGAATAGGTGGGGCGTTGTTAGGATGGATTAGGTCATGGCTAATTGGTAGGAAACAGAGAGTCAGCATAAATGGTACCAAGTCAGAGTGGGGAGCAGTCAAAAGTGGTGTCCCCCAGGGATCGGTAT
>CM064486.1:36751007-36797913 GCA_032716605.1 Paralithodes platypus | reverse complement strand
AGAGAGAGAGAATAACAACCGACTCTCTCTCTCTCCTTCTCACCCACACACGCACATATTTTTCCCTTAATCTTTTTACCGTCCCCCTCTTCCATTTTTCCCTCTCCTATTCTACATATTGTTCCCAGCCCCCACCTCTCCGCGCGACTTTTCTCTCATTTACTGCGTTAAGGGGGGTCACCAGCTTTGTTTTTATCTTTCTCTCCTTTTCTCTCTTTCCCTGGCTTGTATCCATTCGGCCCCATTTAGCCAACTGTTTTAAGACGGTTATCCCCATCCAGGTGTTGATTTCTTCCTGGCGAGCGATAGCGAGCCAGCATTGTATGGAAAAATCCGGCTTCGCCGGAGACATTTTTCTGTCGAAAAATTTACAAATTTAGCTTGCTGTCAAAACAAAAATATATATATGCTGGCTCGCTACCGCTCGCCAGGAAAATGTTGACACCTGGATGGGGCTGAATGGGCCGAATGGATACAAGCCAAAGAGAGAGGGGGAGAAAGAGAAAACAAAAGCGAGGTGGGCTCCCTTAAGAGAAAAGGAAGAGCGACGTGTTTATTTAGCTTCGATTTTGTATTCTTTTGTGAGGGGTATGAATACCTGCGGAGGATCCATATTGCATAAGGACGGGCGGGGGGTTGGTGGGCGGGCGGGCGTGTGTGGGAGGGAGGGGTGGGTGGGCGGAGGGTTTTACCATATCAAAGGCACGGAGGAGGAGTATTGGATGGTTGGTGGTGGTGGTGGTGGTGGTGGGGAGTGTGCAGTGTGGTGGTGAGGCTTAGATTGTAGTGGTGGTGGTGGTGGTGATGCTGGTTGTGTTGGTGGTGAGGGTGGTTGTGGTGAGGCTCAGATTATAGTGGTGGTGGTGGTGATGCTGGTTGTGGTGAGGGGGGGGGGTGCGCTGAGGCTTAGATTGTAGTGGTGGTGAGTGTGGTTGTGGTGAGGCTTATATTGTAGTGGTGGAGATGGTGGTGGTGGTGATACTGTTGTGGTGATACTGGTTGTGGTGAGGGGGTATGTGGTGGTGGTGAGGCTCAGATTGTAGTAGTGGTGGTTGGTGGAGATGGTGGTGGTGGTGACGATAGTGAGTGATGGTGGTGATAGGGAGGGTTAGAGTATGGTGATAAATGGTAGTAAGTGATGGTGATATATGGTGGCAGGGGATGGTTGTAGTAATAGTGGTTGTTGTGGATTACACGCATGACCGAGATATGAGCTCTACTGAGGACTTCACTTCCTAGTGTGTATTAAATGTATAGACAAAGAATATAATGGTTGGGCAAGAATTACAGCAAGGATTCTAGGAGGGAAAAAAAATGAAAATGGGAAGACAGTTTTCGAGAAGCTTCCACCGAGGGAGGAAGACAGGACAGATTAAGGAGAGAAGGGCCGTTTTTCGAGATTCCCTTCTACCTCATCTTTACCCTCATTAGTTTTCAGATTTTTAGATGTTTGTCCCATTAGTTTGTCGAGTTTAAGACCTTCCGCCCCATTTCTTTGTCAACATTAAGACCTTTCGTGCTATTTAGGTGTCTATTTTTTTCCCTGGCGAACGATAGTGAGCTTGTAATGTTGGAAGAACCGGCCTTCGGCCGGAACATTTTCTACCGAAAAATGTACAAATTAATTTAGAAGGGGGATCTAATGGATGTTTTTTTAAGTTTGATGGAGGTCTAGGGAGGAAACAAATACAATAATAAATAGATACATAAATGATCAAATAAATACGCCCATATCCGCTTAACAGATGAAAGCGGATTGAAATATGTAAATCCATATTGTGAACGATATGAGGGAGACTGGAGGCTGATCAAAGTGCAAAGCTGGTACGATACAACGATACAAAGAAGAATATTACTAATACATAATGGCTTAAGAGAGACCACGTGACATAAATTTAGGGGATTTTTTTTTTAATGGCAGAAAACGAGAGAGAGAGAGAGAGAATACGGTATATGGGCAGGCAAACACGATAACACCTACAGTAATTGAATTAAAGCGGCACATATATAGATCAGGCCAAAAACACTAATACAAACAATACCGAGAGAGACAGACAGACAGACAAAGACAGAGACACACAATGATCGGCTAAAACAAAACAAACCGGAGAGACAAAGGAGACAGACAGACAGACAGACAAACAGACAGACAGACAACGATCGGCTAAAAAGAAAACAAAACGGAGAGACAAAGGAGACAGACAGACAGACAGACAGAGACAGACAACGATCGGTTAAAAACAAAACAAACCGGAGATACAAAGGAGACACAGACAGACAGACAGGTATACACACAGATAGATATACACACAGACAGATACACAGACAGACAGACAACGATCGGCTAAAAACAAAACAAACCGGAGAGACAAAGGAGACAGACAGAGACAGACAACGATCGGTTAAAAACAAAACAAACCGGAGAGACAAAGGAGACACAGACAGACAGACAGACAGACAGGCTAGGGATCGGGGCGGGGACAGGGAACGGAACCAAGAGCGGGTTTAGGGGACATGGGCCGTTTTGCTGGTCCCTCTTCTTCCTCATGCTTAGCCCCATTAGTTTTCAGATTTTATGATGTTCGACCCATTAGTTTTGGCAATTTTAAGACTTTTCACCCCATTTTGTTGTCAATATTAGGACTTTTCGTGTCATTTATGTGTCGTTTTTCCTGGCGAGTGATAGCGAGCCTGTAAAATTAAGAATATCGGACATTTTTTCTACCGAAAAATGTACAAATTTATCTTGAAGGGGGGTCTAGGGGGTGTTTTTCTAAGTTTGATAGAGGTCTAGGGAGGATACTAAAAAACAGATGAATATATAAATAAATAGATGAATATATAAATAAATGGATGAATATATAAATAAATGGATGAATATATAAATAAATAGATGAATATATAAATAAATGGATGAATATATAAATATAACTAAAATGGTATGAATATATAAATAAATGGATGATATATATAAATAAATGGATGAATATATAAATAAATAGATGAATATATAAATAAATAGATGAATATATAAATAAATAGATGAATATATAAATAAATAGACCCCCCCAAAAAATAACCCCTGTCCCCTTTAAGGCAATACAACAAAGAATAGGAGAAAATGGTGGGCGGGGCTGCGACAGGAAAACCCGGGCAAGGAGACAGAGACGGACAGGGGAGCAAGGGGAAGGACAGGCCGGGGCAGAGGGCAGTGACAGGAGGGACGGGGATAGGGACAGGACAGACGGGGATAGGGACGGGACAGACGGGGATAGGGACGGGACAGACGGGGATAGGGAACAGGAAAGACGGGGATAGGGACAAGAAAGACGGGATAGGGACAGGAGGGACGGGGATAGGGACGGGAAGGACGGGGATAGGGACAGGATGGACAGGGATAGGAACAGGAGGGACGGGGATAGGGACAGGAAAGACGGGGATATGGACAGGAAAGACGGGGATAGGGACGGGAAAGACGGGATAGGGACAGGAAAGACGGGGAGAGGGACAGGAGGAACGGGGATAGGTACAGGAGGAACGGGGATATGGACAGGAAAGACGGGGATAGGGACGGGAAAGACGGAGATAGGGACAGGAAAGACGGGGATAGTGACAGGAGGGACGGGGATAGGGACAGGAAAGACAGGGACAGTAAAGACGGGATAGGGAACAGTAAAGAGACCGGCAAAGGAAAATGGAAGAAACGACAGGATAAGGAAGAGTATGAGATAGCTAACAGACCAGGCAATGGTTCAAGGGGGTAGTGCTTGTTTTTTGGTCTATATATTTATATATTAATTTAGTTTTGAGTTTCCTCGGTAAACCTCCATCAAACATTTAAACACCCTCCCTCCCCCCTAGATCCCTTTTCAAGATAAATTTGTACATTTTTCGGTAGAAAAATGTCCCGGCCAAAGGCCGATTCCTTGTAAAACTCGCTATCGCTCGCCAGGAAAAAAATCGACACCTAAATGGCATGAAAGGTCTTAATATTGACAAAGAAATGAGGCGAAAGGTCTCAAAAGTAAGGATGGGATAGGGAAGAGTAAAAGATAAATTATGGTGAAGACAATGACAGATAAGACAGGTTAGAGAGGAGTAAGAAAGACGGGAATGTGACAAAGGACAGTGAGATATACAAAGAAAATACAGGAGAGAGAAAGTAAGAAAGACGGGAAAGTGACAGACAAAGGACAGTGAGATATACAAAGAAAATACAGGAGAGAGAAAGTAAGAAAGACGGGAAAGTGACAGACAAAGGACAGTGAGATATACAAAGAAAAGACAGGAGAGAGAAAGTAAGAAAGACGGGAAAGTGACAGACAAAGGACAGTGAGATATACAAAGAAAAGACAGGAGAGAGAAAGTAAGACAGACGGGAAAGTGACAGACAAAGGACAGTGAGATATACAAAGAAAAGACAGGAGAGAGAAAGTAACACAGACGGGAAAGTGACAGACAAAGGACAGTGAGATATACAAAGAAAAGACAGGATAGAGAGGAGTAAGACAGACGGGAAAGTGACAGACAAAGGACAGTGAGATATACAAGAAAAGACAGGATAGAGAGGAGTAAGGAAGACGGGAAAGTGACAGACAAAGGACAGTGAGATATACAAGAAAAGACAGGAGAGAGAAAGTAAGACAGACGGGAGAGAAGGCAGTGACAGATAAAGGACAGTGAGA
Source organism: Paralithodes platypus (assembly GCA_032716605.1). Classification (NCBI taxonomy): domain Eukaryota; kingdom Metazoa; phylum Arthropoda; class Malacostraca; order Decapoda; family Lithodidae; genus Paralithodes; species Paralithodes platypus. Next base: position 36,793,228 of record CM064486.1, on the reverse strand, counting down.
TATACAGGAAAAGACAGGATAGAGAGGAGTAAGGAAGACAGGAAAGTGACAGACAAAGGACAGTGAGATATACAAGAAAAGACAGGAGACAGAAAGTAAGACAGACGGGAGAGAAGGCAGTGACAGATAAAGGATAAGTGGGAATATACAAGACAGGATAGGGAAAGGCAAAAGAGTTAAGGGGAGATTTCCACTTGAGGGATTTTTTTCTTGACCCCTTTCTCCCTCATGTCTAGCCCCATTGATTTTGAGATTTTAAGACGTTTGCCCATTAGTTTGGTGATTTTAAGAATTTCCGCCCCATTCTGTCAATTTTAAGATTTTTCGTGCCATTTAGGTGTCGATTTTATCCTGGCGAGCGATAGCGAGCCTGTAATTTAAGAGTAACCGGCCTTCGGCCGGGGCATTTTTCTACCGAAAAATGTACAAATTTATCTTGAAAGGGGGTCAAGGGGGTGACATTTTAAGATTGCTGGAGGAGTAGGAAACAAACTAGAAACCTCCCCTTAATAGGAAAGGAAAGGGCTGAGAACAGTACAAGGGGCAGAATAGCAAGGAACAAGAGGGATGCCGAAGGCCGGGTTCCTCCACAGTTACAGGCTCGCTACCGCTCGCCAGGAAAAAAGAATCGACACCTTAAAGGCACGAAAGGTCTTAAAATCGGCAAACAAATGGGGCAAACGTCTTCTAAAACACGAATGTGGATAAGCATGAGTACAAAGGAGTACAAAGAAAATCAAGCAACAACAGGTCTAGTGACCCTTGTAGGTTGCTTGTCCTCCAAAACACTGAGGATCAAGTGTCCAAACAGTGGTTTAGAGTGGGTAAGGGAACATTGGAAAGGGAATTACTGCCCTGGAACTAATGACCGTGGCAGGATTAGGAAGTTAGTAGGGGACAGATGGGTTAGTAACTGAGGGGGGGATAAAATAAAGTTATTCATTTACAAACGCAGTCAGTCGCGGGTTTGATGAGAGATATTTGTCTAGGCGGAGTTTAAATGAATCAACGGTGATGCAGTCTATAACGTTTCGGGGAAGCCCATTCCACAAGTTGACAACTCGATTGAAGAAGAAATTCTTAGATTCGTGCGAGTTAAAAGATTTACCAATGAGGAAGAGAGGGGACCAGAAAAAACGGCCCATCTCCCCCTAAATTGAAAGAGCAACGCAGGGTACCAAATTACCAGAATTCTGAAGATGACGATTTGGGCAAAGAAGGAGGGAGGGAAGGAGGGAGGGAGGACAAATCGTAAAGAGCGATATATACAGTTTGACAAGGGAGAACGCGCGAGTGTTGCCAATTTTGCCACTTTCCCGCTAAATCTGGAGGTATTTACTTCGATCTAGAGACACATTTTGACATCTAGCAACATGAATACTAGTGATATTCCTGAAACCTGAGCCTTCTTTTAATAATATTCTTGAGATTGTGGCATTATTCTAGCAATTTTCGGCTTTTATTAATATCTAGCGGACTGAAATTGGTAACCCTGGAAGGCACAGATGTCGATTTTTCCCTGGCGAGCGATAGCGAGCTTGTAATTTTATAAGGAAGCAGCCTTCGGCCGGGACATTTTGCTATCGAAAAATGTACACATTTATTTTGAAAGGGGGTCTAGGGGGTGTTTTGTGTAATGCTGATGGAGGTCTAGCGAGGAATTTAATAAATAGATAAATAAACAAATGTATAGACCAAAAAACAAGTGGTCTTGCCACTGGCCTGGTAATCCAAAGGTCCCGGGTTCAAATCCCGATGTATCAATGGGAAGATAGTATTGGGATGGAATTTGTGCTGTTCCTAGTTTCAGTGCATTACCACAAAGCCCACCGAAACGCCAATAAAATACCCTCATTGCTGCCTGATTAAATAGCACTGTAAGAATATTCCCATATTCAAAATATGCTATAGGGGTACAAAGCCTGGTGAGTTATCTGCTCAAAAGGTGACGTTGTGTGTGTGTGTGTGTGTGTTTAAGAGTGAGAGTCCGAGTGTAGGTGGTGAGACAGTGAAGCGCGGGAACGAGGTGGCTTCAGAGATGGGGTCGCTTCGGGCCATGAGTGAGCACCGTGCTGTCTCACTCCCTAGACTGGAACGAGACCTCACGGGCTTCACTGTTCATTGTGCAGCGGTGAATGTTCAGGCTCTCAGCCTATGCCCGAGAGGGAGTAAGGTTGGAATATAGGACAAAAAAACAAAAAAACAGTACTAAGCTAATCAGGGAAAGAAAATTCAAACTTAAAATAATATGAAGATATAATGTAAAATAATAACAGTAGGGAGCGGAGACAGATACGAGTGTGGGGTTTAAAAGGAGAATAATTATAACTAAAGGAAAATACTGGAGGAGGGGACAGATAGGACAGATAAAAATGCGTTGTGAAGAACAATAGAATATACAATTATTAATAAAAAACCCGGATTGGACATAACATTGCGTCTATTAAAAGAATAAAAATTAATAATAAAATAAACAAAAACTGTAGACAGAGGAGACAGGTACGATGAAAGATAATGTGTCGTGAACAACAATATATATATATATATATATATATATATATATATATATATATATATATACGGTAACCATAAATATACTGTATATACAAAAAGAGGAGCCGGATGGGGCGACAGATAGAAATGCGTCGTTTAAAAGAAGAAAGATCAAGGGGAAGGGCTTCATTTTTTGGTCGAATATTTTGTATATTTATTATTTTTTTAGTTTACTTCCTTGACCTCCATCATACTTTAAAAAAACGTTCATTAGATCCCCCTTCTAGATTAATGTTTAAATTTTTCGGTAGAAAACTGTCCCGGCCGAAAGCCGGTTCTTCCAACATTACAGGCTCACTATCATTCACCAGGGAAAATATCGATACCTAAATAGCACGAAAGGTGTTAATATTGACAAAGAAATGAGGCGAAAGGTCTTGAAATGAACAAACTAATGGGGCAAACGTCTTAAGATGTCAAAACTAGTGGGGCTAAATACGAGGAAGAAAGGGGTCCAAAAAAACCCCGACCGATCTCCCCTTAAAAGAAGAAAGGTTAAAAGTAAAATAAAAAAGTACCGTAAGAGGAGACAGGTAGGAGGACAGATAGGAGTGCCTCGTTTACAACAAGAAAAGGGCGCTGCCACCTCCTCCGGGATTACCGCTAGTTTTGTTCGCATGTCGTTTCGCCCTGATTCGAATTGTGTGTCCACTCTTTGAAGCCGCTTAGCATTGGGTTAATTATTATGTGTTTTACACCAACAACTTCACCTCTAAACTCAATTAATGAAATCAACAAATACATGTGGCACTCCGAGGACTCGAACCCAGGATACTCACATCGAAATTCCGCGCACTATGCACTACGCTATCAAGGCAGTTTAATTGACTAGGTTAATGTAAGGTCCGGACCATTGGGATTAGGTTAGGTTAGGTTAGATTAGGCCAAGTTAGAATAAGTTTAATTAATATAAACATTTGAGGAGGAGCACTTTATTGACAACATTTTGCAGATAGCTTCTTTTAGGTCTCTAGTGGCCTGAAGAAGCTATCTGCGAAACGTTGTCAATAAAGTGCTTCTCCTCATATGGTGTCTATATTAAGGGGAGATATCCACTTGAGGGATTTTTTTCTTGACTCCTTTCTCCCTCATGTTTAGCCCCATTGTTTTCCTAATGTTAAGACGTTCGCCCCATTATTTTGACGATTTTAAGAACTTTCAACCCATTTCTGTCAATTTTAAGACCTTTCGTGCCATTTAGGTGTCAATTTTATCCTGGCGAGCGATAGCGAGCCTGTAATTTAAGAGGAACCGGCTCTCAGCCGGGCCATTTTTCTACCGAAAAATGTACAAATTTATCTTGAAAGGGGCTCAAGGGGGTGTAATCTTAAGCTTGAAGGATATCTAGGGACCAAACTAAAAACCTCCCCGTAATTCTGTCAACTTATCAAAGTTATTTTAACATTAGAATGAATTATGTTCAATTCGGTTAAAGTAAGGTTTAGAATAGGTTGGGGTAAGACTAGATAAGGTGATAGTTAGGTTAATCTATTTGTTATTAATTTCACCACAACACCAAACACCTCCAATGAAATTAATGAAAGCATAATTATATGTTGGGTTAGGTGCAGGCTAGGTTTGCTTAAGTTAGGTTGACTTAGTTTACTGTAAAATTAGGTTAGGTTTATGCTTAGTTAGGTTAGATTAATAGTAAAAGTTAGTGTAAGTTAAAAATAAGTAACTTCACGATTATAATAGGTTAGTTTAGATTAAGCTTAAGTTAGACTAGGCTAGTTTAAGTTAGATGAGTTAAGATTAGATTAAGGTTGAATTATTATATATATAGGGATTGATTATGTTCGGAGTAGGTGAATCGACCGTAGGCGAAAGGACACTTAAATCAGCACCAGCACTGCACACGCCTCTCCTCCTCCTCCTCCACCCTCGGTAAACGATGGGAAGTGAATGACGTCGGAACGAATTGATTCTCCGGGCGTCTCGCAGCGGGGTATAGGATAGGAGAGAGTACCTAGATTACCAGGGTGACTAGGTTAACAGGGGAGTGATGTAGGAGCGAAAGTTGGGTCATTGGCCGCCATCTTGATTACCAGGTTCTTCTTGGCAGGTGTTTGATTCAGTTTGTGTAGGTAGATATTGTTTGGTGGATGTGGCTAGAGAAGAATTGTATATATATTCATGGACGAGGGGTACTATAATCCTCAACAATATAGTGTTAAGTAAGCCTTTCAACCTTGCAACGCATTGCTTCTATTCTTCTCGCTAACACCAGGCAATGTTTTCAACCTAGCAAGGACCAGAATCACTAGCTGTGGTGAAGGCAATAAATAAACTTGTCTCGTAGACTATCAATGATGACGATTTATATTTCACTCTAGCTACCTCCAGATAGTTGTAATTAGCTTAGGATGGATCTCTCCTAGCTATGGGGTTAATAGTCAGTGAAAAAGATTAGGTCGTGATAGGAATGGATACAGAACAAGAAACAAGATGGTGTGAAGTTCTGAAGTCTGCGTAACCCTGTTGAGTGTAGGTACCCCAAGACAGGATGCCAAGGAGCTCAAGTGGAGAGGGCTGGACGTGGCGCTCCTGACGTGAACGGGAACGCAGCCGGAGGGGGTGCTGCTACTGAAGGGACGACAGTTGTAAACACTAGTAGTTTGGTTATTATAGTTTTTGGGCTTGTTGTGTTTTTTGTGGTGGTGCTAAAGAAACGAAAATAATAGTACAAAAGAACAAGAAAATGGGAGTCTGCAGAAAGCCGATTGGCCCACACATGGCAGATCCATCTCACACCCTACTCTAAGTATAGTATTATAGTATTATTATTGAAGTCTGTTGTCGTTTTGCGGAAATTATGTGACGGTTTGTTTGTTTGTGTCTGTACACAGGATTTCCTTAAATCGGCGGGTCGATATAAATCATCATCTTCAGTAGTTTCATTTGATACTAAAATAGAAGCTATTAATGTGATTCCAACAATTAATAACCAACAGGCTCCACTCACTCACACACAAATACACCACTCTCTTCCTCAATAATAACCAACAGGCTCCACTCACTCACACACAAATACACCACTCTCTTCCTCAATAATAACCAACAGGCTCCACTCACTCACACACAAATACACCACTCTCTTCCTCAATAATAACCAACAGGCTCCACTCACTCACACACAAATACACCACTCTCTTCCTCAATAATAACCAACAGGCTCCACTCACTCACACACAAATACACCACTCTCTTCCTCAATAATACAACTAAACATGCTATATTTTCTCGATTTCCAAGATATTAACTGAAATACTTACTGTTACTTAAGAGACAAAACTTGGTGACTGTTTGGTCATAATTATCTAAGACACTATTCCCAAGGATTACATGAGGTGTATGTTCGTCAGAATATAGTTGTTGTTGTTGATTTGGTTTGTTTGTAGTTATTTTATTTGTTGTGATGGTGATGCTTTTGTTGCTACTGTCCCATGGATTTGCTGTCTTTGCACGCAGTTCTTACAAGTATGCAAGCACAACATTTTGTTATTATAATAATTATTATTCGTTATAAAATATATTTATATATGTATTTTTGTATTTTATTATTTTGTAATATTAATATTATTATTATAGTTGTTTTATTTATATATTTGTTATTATATATTTTATAGTACCGGTATATATATATATATATATACATATCAGGCCCAATCCCCACTTTTCCTATTTTTTTCCCCTCTATTTTTTTTATTTTATTTTTTTGTTTTATTATTTTCTTGGGGGTGGCCGACTCAAGACAGAGCAAGAACAGGAAACACAAAACACATATATACAGTATATATATATATATATATATATATATATATATATATATATATATATATATATATATTTATATATATATATATATATATATATATATATATTTTTTTTTTTTTTTTTTTTTTTTTTACTTATATATTTTTAGTTATATATACTGTATATATTTTTATTTTATTTTTTTGAGGGAGGGGGTTATTGTGGATGTTAGTGTATTAGAGGAGCCTCAATAATCTCTCGACTCTCAAATACTCTCCCTAACTTGAATTTAGTCTTCAGGGGGTGGCAAATTGTGCAAGGTTCTGCATCTTCTGATTGAAGGAATCAAGTACCGGTACCTCATGTTCGTCATACAACTTCCTTGGATGATATAATTATATCCTCTCCTGTTATTGTTTACATTACGTCATTTTTCTGTATCTAACAATTAATGTAATGTCTTAGCCCATTTGTGGGTATAAATAATCAATCAATCAAACAAAAGTATTATATGGGTTAGATAAGGTTGGATCATTTGTAGTGGGTTGTGTTGAAATCATGTTGGTCAGGTTAGGTAAGGCCTACAATTACGTTGTTGAATAAGACCATAAAGACCATAGGTGATGTTAGTTTAATTAAATTAGGGTTCTGGATAGGTTTTCCCCGTTGTGTGTGTGTGTGTGTTTTTTTTTTTGTGTGTTTTTTTTTACTCCTACATATTTCCCTGTTATTTTTCCTGTGGTACAATCGCTAGAGGGACTACTACTAGAGGCCCCACACGCCCGCCTGAACAATACTTGAAACGCTCTTTTGTACCCGGCGAGAATAGGAAGGAGTAGTAAAGGGCAGGGGCTTTTGTTTGCATATACACACAAAGAAGTTCACGGTGGGAGGTAGGTAGACTTTTTGTACACTGCCCGAGGAGAAGGAGGTGGAGAGTCGCACTTGTTTGTAGTAGTATTGGTGGCGGTGTTAGTAAATATAGAAAGTAGTTATTATAGTAGTAGTAGTAGTAGTTGTTGTTGTAGTAGTTGTAGTAGTAGTAGTATTCGGTAGTAGTATAGGTTGTTGTTTTAGGGCTCTGCTTGTTTATTCAGCGAGGCCTTCAATGTGCCCCAGATTCAGTATAATATCCAATGAAAAGCTATTACTTTGTATGAAAATTCAATGGCCACGAGTATCATATCAAACTAACATCACAATAATAAGAACATTGTCTTAAAAATATTAATTGTATTTATATATTGTTTTAAGGATACTACTTGTAGGTAAATATTGTCTTAAAGATACTAATTGTAGTCAAATATTGTCTTAAAGATACTCATAATAGGTAAATATTGTCTTAAAGATACTCATAATAGGTAAATATTGTCTTAAAGATACTAATTGTAGTCAAATATTGTCTTAAAGATACTCATAATAGGTAAATATTGTCTTAAAGATACTCATAATAGGTAAATATTGTCTTAAAGATACTCATAATAGGTAAATATTGTCTTAAAGATACTCATAATAGGTAAATATTGTCTTAAAGATACTCATAATAGGTAAATATTGTCTTAAAGATACTCATAATAGGTAAATATTGTCTTAAAGATACTCATAATAGGTAAATATTGTCTTAAAGATACTAATTGTAGTCAAATATTGTCTTAAAGATACTCATAATAGGTAAATATTGTCTTAAAGATACTCATAATAGGTAAATATTGTCTTAAAGATACTAATTGTAGTCAAATATTGTCTTAAAGATACTCATAATAGGTAAATATTGTCTTAAAGATACTCATAATAGGTAAATATTGTCTTAAAGATACTCATAATAGGTAAATATTGTCTTAAAGATACTAAGTGTAGTTAAATATTGTCTTAAAGATACTAACTAGTTAAATATTGTCTTAAAGATACTAATTGTAGTCAAATATTGTCTTAAAGATACTCATAATAGGTTAATATTGTCTTAAAGATACTCATAATAGGTAAATATTGTCTTAAAGATACTCATAATAGGTAAATATTGTCTTAAAGATACTCATAATAGGTAAATATTGTCTTAAAGATACTCATAATAGGTAAATATTGTCTTAAAGATACTCATAATAGGTAAATATTGTCTTAAAGATACTAATTGTAGTCAAATATTGTCTTAAAGATACTCATAATAGGTAAATATTGTCTTAAAGATACTCATAATAGGTAAATATTGTCTTAAAGATACTAATTGTAGTCAAATATTGTCTTAAAGATACTCATAATAGGTAAATATTGTCTTAAAGATACTCATAATAGGTAAATATTGTCTTAAAGATACTCATAATAGGTAAATATTGTCTTAAAGATACTAAGTGTAGTTAAATATTGTCTTAAAGATACTAACTGTAGTTAAATATTGTCTTAAAGATACTAACTGTAGTTAAATATTGTCTTAAAGATACTAATTGCAGGTAAAAGTCCTCTGAGATGGGCCCGATTACCCCCCTGAACCATGGACTGCGTCAATAGTTTACGACATTTGTATGCAAAGTGTAGAAGAGTACGTGGACCAATATTATGGTGTCGCTTGTTTTAGGTGTCCCTAGGCTATAGAATTATCTACGACCTTTGTATGTAGATTGTAGAGGAATAGGTGGATTGTGTTTTCCTACTTTGAACTCTGGCTGCCTTCCCTCCCCCCCCCCCCCCCCCCCCCCCCCACACACACACACACACACACACACACACACACACACACACACACACACACACACACACACTCTCACTCTCTCTCGTAATATAGTCTAGTGCGTTTCTTTGTAGAACATATCATTGTCAGTTGGACTGGCAAGGGATAAGAGAAATATAAGCCCCTTGAGGGATGTTATAAGAGGTGCCTCAGTTTAGAGGATTTTGCTTGTAATTTCTCTGGGCAGCCTGGCACACTGACACAGAGGTAGGAAGGGCACCAAAACTTACCCACCACTCGAGCTTGCACCCCACTAGGACTCACCCCCACTCGAATTCAACCCCCCCTCCTCAGAACTCACCCCGACCCTCACCAGGACTCACCCCCCACCCACCCCCACCACCACCCGAACTATTATTGTCCCCTCTAGTGAATGATGTGGTAGTTAATGGACGGGGTGCTCCCAGGGCGACACTCCTGCCAGTTACAATATCCTCTTCTTTAGTTGTCTTCAGTCCCCCCTGATCCCTCCCACACTCACTCCCTTCCTTGCTGCTGTACAATATGGTTGCATCTCTCTCTCTGGCTTTCTCTCTCTCTCTCATTTTAACTTCCCCTCGCCCTGTCTCTTAATCTACCCTTCAGAAGTAACTTGTGTGCTCTTTTCCAACCGTTATATATTTTTGTTGTATGTCTACATATTACCTCCGTCGGGAACCCGACGCGAGGTTAATCAGAACTAGTGTCTCTTCATGAGTTTTTGTTATTGCTGTCAATTAGATTCAGGGGAAATAATTGTCTCAGGGAGAGGGGAGTGGGGGAGTGGGGGGGGGGGGTGGCTCTACAACAGCAGTAATGTAATAAAAACACCAACACAATCACTATCACAGCAATACCATCAACTACCACCACCAGCACCACCACCTGTTCTCCTGATCGTCTGCATGCCTCGCCAGCCGCCTCCCCCAGTTATAACCTTCCTGTCACCCGCATTCTGCTATACCCTCTCCTGTCATTTATCCTCTTTCCCCCCTGTGATCTCTACCACCACCACCACAACAACAACAACAACAACAACAACAACAACCACCTTCACCATCACCACAACAACAACACATCCACCATCACCACCACAACAACCACAAAAACTACCTCAAGTACAAACCCCACCACCACCACCTGTACTGCTCACCGTCTGTCTGCATGCCTCGTTACAACCACCTTCCTGTCAGCCTCATTCTGCCATAGCCTCCCGTCACTTGCCCCCTTTCCTCCTGTCCTCTCTACGTCTGACCCTTGTATCCCTTGCAGTCAGACAGTTTAGCAGTCCGTTAGGTAGTTACCAATCCCTACTACCATTAAGGGCAGATGGGCCGTTTTCTGGTCCCCTTTCTTCCTCTTGCTGATCCCCATCAGTTTTGAGATTTTAAGACGTTTGCCCCATTAGTTTGTCGATTTTAAGACCTTTCGCCCAATTCCATTGTCAATTTTAAGACCTTTCGTGCCCTTTAAGTGTAATTTTTTTTCCTGCGAGCTTGTAACTTTGGAGGAACCGGCCTTCGGCCGTGACTTTTCTACCGAACATTGTTTTAATTAATTTCGAAGGGTGATCTAATGGATGTTTTTTTTTTATAAGTTTGGAGGTCTAAAGAGGAAACTAGAAATATATGAATATATAAATAAATAGACCCACAAAAATAACCTCTGTCCCCTTAACCCTACTACTACTGCCAACAACAACAACACCTAGTAGTACCTCAAGTAATAACACCACCACCACCACCTGTTGTTACCGTCATCCCTGGTATAAAAAGTGTCCTGTCACCCTGTCTATCCTGTCATTTACTCTCTTTCCTCCTGTCCTCTTTACGCCTGACCCCCACAACCCTTTCAGTCAGGTAATTAATCAGTTAGACAGTCATTCAGTGAAGAGAGTCAGTAGCCATTGTGCACCGAATACTTTTATAAGCCACAGACATAACCCGTGTCTGGGAGTTCATTTGATAACCTGACAAATTACCTTTTCCATGTATCGTCCCGTTAATAATAGATTCGGTCCTGTGGTGAAGCATATCTGAACCTTATGGCTTGATAGATGCAGCCTATATAATGAAATGCTATAGTTTTTGCTATTTTTTTAAGATGACGTATATAGCTGTACTCTTCCTATACATAGCTCCTGACTTAATAGGTGTGGTGAGGCTGGTTGGTGATGTGTGGTGGGTGTCGAGGCAGGCACAAGGCCATAACACCACTACCACCACCACCACCACCACCACGACGCCACACAAGGCTTCATTCACTGTGTAGCTTATGTGCGCCAGCCACCCACCCACCCACCCTCGCCCACATACTCACATACACACACCATGACACCTGCTGCTCTCACTCAACACACACACACACACACACACACACACACACACACACACACACACACACACACACACACACACACACACACACACACACACACACACACACACACACACACACACACACACACACACACACACACACACACACACACACACACACACACACACACACACACACACACACACACACACACAATTCCTGTAGAAGGTAAAATAAACATCCCAGCTGCCGTGTTCGCTTATAATTTACTTGGGCCAACACTAAAAGTCAAGGAGGTTTAATAATTATCTCATATGTTTTTCTCTTGACTGGTATGAAGGCACAATAATCCCCCGGAAGTGACTCCAATTAACTCCTAAGTATACCAAACCACTTAACGTGTCAGGCTGAGCGTCCTCCCCGCCCCGCCCCACCCCTCCCTCCCCTGACACCATAAAACTTGAGGAAGGATAGGAGGAACCATTGCAAGAGTTGGCTAGGTAAAAGGTACAGTCGTGGACAAGAATTTGTGTACACTATTATGGGGTACACATATGATATAGTGACGAAGTATTTTGGTAAACTGATGATTGGATTACTGGGTTTCACTGTTCAGTGTTCACGGTCTCGTTTATATCGTCAAGAAAAGTTGAACTATACACTAATAAACAGGTCCACGACTATACATAGAGTGAAAGAGAAGGTAAATGGGTAACTCAACCAAATTGTAGTTGTCAGTCAAGTGTTACCTTTCTCAAAATGAAGTTGTCGGTCAAGTGATGCCGGAAATGTTGTCAAACTGTGGTACGGTAATTCAAGTATTGCCGGAAAAAGGGCGCCTGTGAATCCGCCTATTCAATGATATGCTTGGCCTGTCATGGAATGGGTCTGTGTTTGTTATGTGGCGGAGTTTATTATAGGGTGGGTTCTGTGAGGGGCAGGTGGGGAGAGTGGCCACATTTGTCTTCAGACGCCATTTTGGTGCCTTAATTATCAAAGAGCGGGGTTGATATTATATGTTTGTTATGTAGAATTTAGAGCCAAACCCCAAACATACTTCATGTACCAGTATCGCCGAATGTTAATGATGGGAATGGATGTATAATTGTATATGAATGTTAATGATGGGAATGGATGTATAATTGTATATGTTAATGATGGGAATGGATGTATAATTGTATATGAATGTTAATGATGGGAATGGATGTATAATTGTATATGAATGTTAATGATGGGAATGGATGTATAATTGTATATGAATGTCAAGGGAGCCCACCTCGCTTTTTTTCTCTTTCTCTCCCTGTTTCTTTGGGTTGTATCCATTCGGCCCCATTCAGCCTACTGTTTTAAGACGTTTACCCCCATCCAGGTATCAATCATTTCCTGTCGAGTGGTAGCGAGCCAGCATATATATATTTTTGTTTTGACAGCAAGCTAAATTTGTACATTTTTCGATAGAAAAATGTATCCGGCGAAGCTGGATTTCTCTATACAATGCTGGCTCGCTATCGCTCGCAAAGAAGAAATCTACACCTGGATGGGGATAAACGTCTTAAAACAGTTGGCTGAATGGGGCCGAATGGATACAACCAGGGAAAGAGAAAAAAGGAGAGAAAGATAAAACAGCCGGTGACCCCCCTTAAGATAAGCTATGACACCAGTGGCACCACAATGGCGGAAGGTTGACCGATCTCTTGTTACTATAGGGTCACTCTGGGGGAGGATCTAGATATCTCCCCTTCATCCTCCCCTTCGTCCTCCCCTTCGTCCTGTTCCCACTAGTCTTATCATTTGCAGGCCCGGGTTTTGTATGTAGATATTGTATTTAACCTGCGACTGCTCTTTATCCCGATGTGGATTTAGTAATACTGTTCGGATCCACCATTTGTTGATTTTGCCGACTTGGGATCAGAAGGGATCTAGGTATACCCAAGATATATAGACTAAACTTACAGTAGTCTATATATCTTGGGTATACCTGCCCTTGATAGTCCCGATCCTGTTCCAATATATCCATTGTACTGTGAGAATGTATGCCTCTAGATGTAAACAAATAATAATAATCATAATATTCATAATAATCATAATAATCATAATAATAATAATAATAATAATAATAATAATAACAGCAACAACAATAATAATGCCAAAAAACAAAATCCACAATAAACTAAATATCATGAGAGCTCTCGGTAAAGTGGCTAAACTGACAACTGTGCTCGGAGGCTATAATACCGATGATTTGTGGGCAATAATGGTCTTGGGAGAACCCGGGGCTATCATCAAGGACACAGTCAATTTGCTCACGGGTCCCTTCCCCCCCATCACGCAAGTCTTTTCGCCCACAAGTCATTTTCCTGATAATTTAAGCGTGACGTATCATAAGAGTCATTATAAACAACAAAACAAATAGCAACTTATAGTTATGGATGCCATCCTGTTTCGCTCGATTAGTTTGGAGATTTAAAGAAGTTTCACCCCATTAATTTGGTGATAATAAGTGGTTTCACCCCATTCAGGTGTGCAATTTATATACAATTTACCATCGGCAGGGACATTTTTCTATGAAAAAAAAAATCTGCAAATTTAGCTTGAACGGGGTATGTGTAGCTTTAATGAAGTCTGGAAAGTCGGCGGACCAGAAAGTGTTATACTGTAGTGACATTACGAGTCAAAACTGCGTCATTATTATTATTATTATTATTATTATTATTATTATTATTATTTATTTTATTATTATATTTTATATATTATTTATTTGTATATGTTTGTATTGTGTGAACGTGAGGGGGCACTGGGATATCTTAGGGATCCTGCATGTAACACCGACATCACCGTACCTTCTCTGTTCCGTCCATTGGGGGCACTTAGAGTTGTTTGTATGGCATTAACTCCTGCTTCGTTCCATCGGTCCTCTACAGTCGTATTTTAGGTCCTTGGGTAGTACTGTATTCTAAAAAATTAAATGATTGAAGATATTGTCATGGTTCAACAGGTATTAATTGCTTCAACTACAAATCAATTGTGACGAAATTTAGCCTAGGTAGGTATGATTAGATATGCATGTCGGTATGTATGAAGGTAGGTAGGTAAAATAATAGATATTCGGTAGGTAGGAAGTTTAAAAGGTAGATATGTAGGTAGGTTGGTTGGGTAATAGATAGGATGGAAGATAGGTAGGTAGATAGATGCATGTAGGTAGGATAGGCAGGATGGTAGATAGATGCATGGAGGTAGGATAGGCAGGATAGTAGATAGGTAGGTAGATAGATGCATGGAGGTAGGATAGGCAGGATGGTAGATAGGCAGGTACAGATACACGGAGGTAGGCATACAGGTGGGTAAAATGGCGACTACCGCATACAAAGATGAACACAATTCTCCCTCCAGACAGCCCTACATGTAAACTCGTAAACTCCTCTGCCCTACACGGTTGAGTCAGCAGGACCAGACAAACAAGCGGCCCGGGTATCTGGGGCTTGTACCACGTCCCGGTCATTTGTTGGGGGTGAGCTAGGGCGGCGACACGGATAGCTTCTTACCTTACCTTGCGTTTACCTTACCTTACCTTGCGTTTATCTTATCTTACCTTGCCTTCCCTTGCCTTACCTTACCTTACCTTACCATACCTTACCATCCCGACCGCCTTGCCACTACCCCACACCGACTTCCATCACCACCGCCCACCACCCACTACCCCACCCCCACTACCATCACCACCACCCACTATCCCATTCCGACTACCATCACCACCGCCCACCATCCCACCCCCACCATCATCACCGCCCATCACTCCCCGCCCAGACTGCCCACCCCATTCCCTCGCTTGTCCCAGCCTCACTCACTCCCCAGTTAAAACTGTATACAGCCTCAGAAACCTTGATTCTAAACCCGGTATCAAGTTTCCCCTCAACACTGGTCTGGCAGCTTATGAGGTCAACATGTTCTATATTTATGTTACCCAAATTAATCCATCATCAGTCTAGCTTCCGATACCAGTGCAAAATATTCCAGAAATGTTGCTAGAATTATGTTGATCATCGAGTGTTGACTATAAAGCTCTCGTGTGATACCGGCTTAAGGTGTACAGTTGCGCATATAAGTACTCTCCCCCTCTCTCATTTTACGTAAGGAAGTACAAATGTAAAATTATATCGAATGCAGAGTATAAATTGTTATGCAGTAGTTAATTCATATGGCCAATTCACTATATATATATAATAAAAACAAAATAATACCTTACGTTATTCATTCAATGTTACTTACAGACTTACATGCATAAACATAACTGAACTAGACATAATTTATATGCCCGACTGTACAGCTGTATTTCACGAATTCGCCAATGTTTGTTGTCAGGATTGTGCGACCTTAACCTTTCAGAATCATGAGATATCCAAGTTTATCCCGTCGATGTCAAATTATTGTATTTAGTTTGTTTAAGAACTTTGCGACTGAATAGTGGAAACCAAATTAGATGCCTTGTCTAGTCAGCCTGATTTTAAAATCATGAAACATTACCTTGACCTTCTATTGTAGTTTTCCCTCAATTCATGGCGGGTGCATACTATATTTTGGGATGATCAAACGACTGACAATCGTATTATTAACAGAATTTTTCATGGAACTTGTGTTAGGACTTTAGCACTACACTGTACTCGGGGAACGAAGTCATAACACTGGGAAGGAGATAATAGAATAACTAAATATACACTGGCTTTGAGAAGAAACTAGAGAGTGTGGAGTAAATAAATCATCGGCGTGATAATTACGAAGCACTAAATGTGATAAATGACGCCCTTGATGAATGAGACAAGTTGGAGGAAGTAATTGAAAAGAGAGAGAGAGAGAGAGAGGGGTGTTGTTCATATTATGGTAGCTCAGTGGCAGTGGCTGATCGTACAACTCAACCAAGACCAGGGTTACCAAATCAAGTCTGCTAGATAGTTAATAAATGCCGATAAAAACTAGAATACCGGTACAATCTCTACTATATATCTCTAAAATGGCTCAACTCTACAGAATATCGCTAGAATTCATGTTGCTAGATTTAACAATGTGCCCCTAGATCGAAGTCAATACATCTATATCTAGCGGGAAAGTAGCTAAATTGGCAACACTAACCAGGACCATTTCAACCAGTAGATCTCAACCAGTGCCAGTTGAAGGGGAGATTGGCCGTTTTTCTGAGGCAGTTGTAGAAGTGGTGATGCTGTTGGTGGTAGACTGGTATAGGTAGCGCCAACGAACTTGACAATAATCTTGACCCCTTAACTTCTTATAACTCGAAATTAATAAAAGCAATCGAGCTGACGTTTCTATCATTTGGGAAGAGTCCACCAGGTAATAGGTGTGGATATTTACAGCCAGTTTGCTCTAACCCCTTTTGAGTTACAGAGAGGTCAGGGATCAAGATTATTGTCAAGTTCGTTGGCGCTACCTATAGTGCTCTTGTGGTGCTGGTGGTAAATACTGATGGTGGAGATGGTGGTGGCGGTGGTGGTGGTGATGGTGCAGATAGCGGTGGTGGTAATGATGGAGATGGTGATGGTGATGGTGGTGGTGATGATGGTGCAGATAGCGGTGGTGGTAATGATGGTGCAGATTGCGGTGGTGGTGATGATGGTGCAGATAGCGGTGGTGGTGGTGGTGATAATGGTGTTGGTGTGAGTCAAGGTCGCCCAACTCTCATCCCTGCAAACAAGACTTTTTGTCAGGCCTCGCACTTCCCTCGTTATGACTGGGACCTGGGGGCGCTGGGATGGGGAATATGAGGTGATAGGGGACTGGGAGGGTATAGGGGGGTACTGGGATAGGGGAGGACTTTGGGCATGGGGGCACTGGGGTGGTGGGGTCAGGTTGGGGTATTGGGTGGTACTGGTATAAGGTGAGGGTTTGGGGCTTTGGGCATGGGGGCGCTGGTGGAGAGGGAATACGGTGTGATTGGAATAAATTGGGGGCACCGGGAGGGCATAGGGTGGTACTGGGATAGGTGGGGGGATAGACTGGGCATGGGGGCACTGCGGTGGGGAAAACTGGGTGATGGGGCACTGGTATGTAGTGGGTGGTAGTGGAAGCTAAGGGGTTCCGGAGGTTGAGGAAGCTTTGAGATCAAGGGGTACAAAGGAAAACAAGCAACAACAGAACGAGGGCCTCGGGGTTATTGGGGACACGAGAACAAAGGGGTACAAAGGAAATCAAGCAATAACAGGTCTAGTGACCCTTCTAGGCTGCTTGTCCTCCAAAACACTGAGGATCAAGTGTCCAAACAGTGGTTTAGAGTGGGTAAGGGAACATTGGAAAGGGAACTACTGCCCTGTAACTAATGTCCGTGGCAGGAATAGGAAGTTAGTAGGGGACATATGGGTTAGTAACTGAGGGGAGGATAAAATAAAGTTATTCATTTACAAACGCAGTCAGTCGCGGGTTTGATGCGAGATATTTTTTCTAGGCGGAGTTTAAATGAATCAACGGTGCTGCAGTCTATAACGTCTCGGGGAAGCCCATTCCACAAGTTGACAACTCGATTGAAGAAGAAATTCTTAAATTCGTGTGAGTTAAAAGATTTACCAATAATTTTGCAACCGTTTCCCCGCGTGTAATTAGATTGGTCGATAGTGAAGTACTTACTACAGTTCATATTGTCGATGCCTTTGATGATTTTGAACACTTGAATTAAGTCACCTCTTAATCTGCGCTGGGTTAAAGGAAATAGATTTAATTTTCTAAGACGCTCTTCGTATGGTTTGTTCTTTAGGCTAGGTATCATTTTGGTAACTCTACGTTGAACTCGTTCTAGCTTGTTTATGTCTTTTTGGTAATAAGGGCACCAGCATTGAACGCAGTATTCCAGAAGAGGGCGGACTAAGGAATTGTAAAGGGTTAGGATAACGTCTTTGGATTTATGCTCAAATGACCTGCCTATAAAGCCAATTATTTTGTTTGCCTTCTTAACAACGTCTGAACATTGTTGACTCGGTTTTAGGTTACTCGATATTGTTACTCCCAGATCGGTTTCTCTGTTTACATTCTTAAGCGGAGTGCCATTCATCGAATAGTTTGCTTTCTCATTTAGGTATCCGATATGTAGTACTTTACATTTATCCGCATTGAAACTCATTTGCCAAATTTGGGCCCAATGTGACAATTTATCTAGATTGTGTTGCATATCGTCAACTTGTTCTTTTGAGAGTACGCTATTTGCAGTTTTTGTATCGTCAGCAAATTTTGAGATTGTACAGGTGAGACCCTCATCTATGTCGTTGATGTAAATTAGAAAGAGAATTGATCCTAGTACCGATCCCTGGGGTACCCCGCTACTTACATTGGTCAATTTTTGTTTTTTGTTTTTTGTTTTTTTTATATTCCAACTTACTTCCTCTCGGGCATAGGCTGAGAGCCTTAACATTCACCGCTTTACAATGAACAGTGAAGCCCGTGAGGTCTTGTTCCAGTCTAGGGAGTGAGACATGTGAAGCACGTAGAGTACAACGAGCACCTGCTATCTTGCCTTCACATGAGGCACGGTGCTCACTCATGGCCCGAAACGACCCCATCTCTGAAGCCACCTCGTTCCCGTGCTTCACTGTCTCACCCCCTACACTCGGACTCTCACACTTACACACACACAACGCCACCTGTTGAGCAGATAATTTAGATGCCTTACCGTTTATGACTACTCTTTGCTTTCTGTTGCTGAGCCAATTTTCTATCCATTTCAACACACCGTCTTGTATTCCATGCGCTTTTAGTTTTAGCAGTAAACGTTTGTGGGGAACTTTGTCAAAGGCCTTTTGAAAATCAAGGTATATAATATCTACAGCTTTACTCTCATCGTAGAGGTTGAGGATATCGTGGAAGAACACTGGGTGGTTACGAGGATAGTAGAGCCAGGGGGGTACTGTAGGCACGGGGTACTGGTGGGCATGGGGAGGAGTATAAGTAGATGATGGTGGAGAGGAACTAAGCCACTTGTCTAGAGCTAGTCTGTAACGTAAACAAACAAACATGTCCACAACACTCTCCGGTCATGCCACCACTGTCTTACCATCGATACTCATCAAAATACATGGACCCCATTATGACTTTACTTATTCAAATACTGTACACCTAACGGGACAAATGACCAATGTTATTTTGGGAACTTTCTATTTAGGCCTATGGAAGAAAACAAATCAAACCTTATCCACGCTAAACTAAGATTATGTGAAAAGTGCTTTTGTATTTTCTCTTCTATATTTGCACGTCTCATCCAACATCTGGCAGATATTGATACAAGAAAGAACGTGAAATAAGAAGAAAACTTATGTTCTTATATTATAGTTCATTCTCTCTCTCTCTCTCTATCTATCTATCTATCTATCTATCTATCTATCTATCTCTCTCTCATTGCAATCCCAGCTATCTTAAATGAGAAATGCGCGGATTAATTTATCTGTGGCATCTGTACAGTCCTTCAAAAAGTTGGTGGACTCCTATGCTCCACTGTATACCGGCAAATATAAACACACGATTGAGTCACGCATGTCATTTTTCATCTACTGCCAAATTATATGTATGATAAATTCCATCCAAAAAATCGATTGCGTTGGCTGCATTTGTATGAAAAATAAACAAAAAATCAGAAAAACAACTTATGAAGATTAGTTTGATCTGCCTCAGGGTTTGGACAGAGACAAGGTACAGTACAGAAGGTTTAATAATAGAAGGTAGTAGTAGTGACAGGGGTATGGTCATATTATCCCGCTTATTGTCAGGCTATCATTAGACGATTTCATTCAGCTTTGGAAGGCCCTCTAAGAATCACAAAGGTAAAGAATATCTCAATAAACTAAATGACTTCCAAAATTCCCTCCTAAACTAAGTACAGTCGGCCTAATGAGTGATGTCTCGGCACCAATTATGTTTTGATCAATAATTGGTATCAGCAATATCTAAACGTGATTTCTTCGTTTTGAGCGAGATATACAAACATGTTCAACATCTACTATGGGTTTCAGAGGTCGTGTTACATCGTTTTTCGGGAATAACTTATTAACAAACAGTTGGATCAGTATGATATTTTGCCACAGCTTGTTTCACACCGTCCTCTAATTGTTGTCCATATAGTAAATTACCAAAAGTGGAGAATTAAGCCACTTGTCCCTGTGTCATGAGGTTAAAGTCACACCTGAATGACTGGGAAACGAACAAGGCTACCGTGGCGTACCTGTGGAAACCACCAAACCATTATTGTTCCTCCATCTAACACGGTAGTGCAACAGACATTAATACAGCACAGGGCGAACCAAACAGCTGAGACATAACTTATTAGCGCCACTGTACAATAGTCTCCTGGTGTGTATTGACCTTGGCCTGAATAAAGGAAGCCATGACGTCACCGAGCACTGAGCGAGGTAGGCTGTCCAGGTACTATTGAACCCGCCTGTACGTATCAAGAAAACCTGTCTTCTTAATCGGCGGCGTGAAAGATGAATTTTTACGCCTGGTGTCCGGGAATGTTTTATGAGTGGAGTTGATATAATTTACTACACACGAACGTTAGCGCCAGGTTGTGTTCAGTTAATAAATCCGAGCGGTAACGGCCTTGGGGTTAGAGGGTGCTGGGAGAAACGTTTATATCCTTCACCGGTAGACGATTCGTGTTTCAATTAATTAGAAAACTGGTAGCGTATAACAAAGGAAATTTCCTAGTAGGCTATATCATTTCGGAGTTATTCGAAAAGTATCATTTTGTACTTGATCTATTGGATAACTTGTTTGTTAATAAGCCCTCTCAATGTTTGATGATTTTGCAAATGGTACTGTACATAATATGCTGCTGTACAGTCAGAATCCACAAATCTTTCAATCCTTTGCTTTGAGTGATGTAAAAACCAAGGTTATTGAAAACACGAATGCCTGGAAAATTGCGTGAAAATAATGGGGTTGGGTAGGAGGGTCCTAGTTGTGCAGGCGCTCAAGCCTTTGGTAACCTTGGGTAAGGGAGCCCACCTCGCTTTGTTTTCTCTTTCTCTCCCTCTCTTTTTGGCTTGTATCCATTAGGTCCCATTCAGTCTACTGTTATAAGACGTTTACCCCTATCCAGGTGTGTATATTATCCTGGCGAGCGGTAGCGAGCCAGCATATTTATATATATTTGTTTTGACAGCAAGCTAAATTTGTAAATTTTTCGATAGAAAAATTTCTCCGGCTTCGCCGGATTTCTCCATATAATGCTGGCTCGCATAAATCGACACCTGGATGGGGATAAACGTCTTAAAACAGTTGGCTGAATGGGGCCGAATGGATACAAGCCAGGGAAAGAGAGAAAAGGAGAGAAAGATCAACAAAAGCCGGTGACCCCCCCCTTAAGACACGTATCACACCAGAAGTAAGAAGGACCTTTTTCGTGTTCACTGTACTATCTGGCTGGACTATTTCCCGGTGCTTACTGGCCTAAAGATTATTGATCATACAGTAGTGTTAATTTTCACGGACATTTAACACGAGTTGCTTTACGAGGCAGTGGGAGTGTGATAATCTAATCATGCATTTATTGTTTAGCTTGGTGTTGGGTGTAGTATGTATTGTGAGCGTGTGTTCATTGCATGCATTGTTTGTCTTCGTGGTGCAATGCATAAGTGTGTTGATTTTCGGTGTGAGCGTCCTGGGTTCGAATCCCCGGACTGCCACATGTGTTTGTTTATTTCATTAATCGAGTTTAGGAGTAAAGTTGGTTAGTGGAGAGAACATAATTATTAGGTGTAGTGTTCATTGTGAGCTTGTGTTCATTTAATGCATTATTATTTAGTTTGGTGTTCGATGTAATGCGCCGTTTATATTTCCTATTTAAACTAATGTGTGTAATTGGATGCATTATATTTTATTGTAATTCGAAAGCATGTGCAGGTAATCTTCTGCTAACTACTTACTGTGTGCTAATATAATGCATTATTATTTAGCTTGGTGTTGGATGCATTATCTAGTTGATCTTGACCTGTTAAACCTGTATTGTTAGTCAGTGGGGATTTGTTTGTATTATTATTATTATTATTATTATTATTATTATTATTATTATTTTCATGTAGCATGGTTTTTGTTGTAATATTTGGTATATTTTCCCCAGCTAAACCTGTGTTATTAGGAGGTGGGGAGACTTATTTTACATAGTTTGATTTGCGTTGTAATATTCAGTTTATTTTTTTGCTGGTGAGCCCGTTTTGTTAGTCGGTGTTGAGCAGAAGCGTTGCAGGGGTTGAGTAGGAGAGTTGCGGGTGCCCCTCTGTCCTCGCGACGGGCGGCCCGCGGCGTTGTCAAATTGCCCGTCACGCCACCAACCACACCAATTTGGCAACACTGTCACCTCCACGCCAACTCACTCCCTTAACCCAACCCTTTGTTTCTTGGCTTCACTTGGGAATGAACGCGGGTGGGGGCGGGTAGAGCACGGAGCGGGGCGGGTTTACAGTGCGGGCGTGAAGGGGTACGGGCGGCATTGAGTGAGGCGGGTGGGGGAGGCGTGGTTGATAGAGCCTCGTTGGTTAGAGCAGCAAGAGGCAAGACACCCACCTAGAGTTCGCACGCGGCTTGGCTCTGAGGCTGAGAGGAGTGGACGTGTGCGTGTGAACAGTGCCGCTACCAACCTACTAACACCATGCCATCTCCGCCCGTAGTCCCCCTCGCCCTACGGACCATTCCCCGCTAATAAGGTCCGGGAGGGATAGGTGCGCGTGGGGGTGCTGGGCAGGCCGGTGTGGCTTGGTAGTTGTTTTAATGGGAGCTCGTTTATAATGTCATGATGAGGATGAGGAGCCAGACAGGTAGGCGGGGAGGGGAGGGGATGGGGAAGGAATAGCCACACAGCCCTGGCCAGCCTTAGGAATGTTAGCTGTCAGCACTGTGCGTGTAGTCCACCTGATAATGTACACATGGTATACCTTTCACGTGCAGCATTATTTGGTATCCACCAAGATGGAGCAGTTCGTTCAATTGGCAACACTGCTTACCATTGTACTGACTCCTTACACCTGAAGAAACAAATATAGCATGAGAAACCCGAGAATGGGGCGTATTGTTTCTTGTACCGCTAACACTCGGAAACCAGGAAATACTACATTTCTCCAGCATCAAAATTGTCGGTAAATGTTCAATTTGGAAGTGTTTTTGATAAATGTATTTACTTTGTAGGATAACCTACACTAATGCACTCCTTGCATGTTTACTGAATTTGTTTCATTAGACACAGAGCAGATAAAGAGATAAATTAGTTTACGACACTTGAAACTATAAAGAGTGAGCTAATGAAACTTATGGCATGTTGGTCATGTTACATTATGTTATACTTCATATTGTAGATTGTCTTATTAAGGGAGATGGTCCGTTTTTATGGTCCCCCTTCTTCCTCTTGTATGAACCCCATTTGTTTTCAGATTTTAAGACGTTCGTCCCATTAGTTTGTCGATTTAAAACAACTTTCGTCCCATTTCTATATCAATATCAAGACCTTTCGTGTCATTTAGGTGTCGATTTTTTCCTGGCGAGTGGTAGCGAGCCTGTAATTTTAAGAGAACAATGTTCTATCGAAAAATTTACAATTTTATCTTGAAGAGGAATCTAGGGCGAGTTATTTTAAGCTTGAAGGTCTAACGAGAAATCTAAAAAAATAATTTATATAATGTATATATAAATATATAGACCCCCAAAATAACCACTGTCCCCTTAATATGCTTATAAATAATGCTAGTTTGAACTTTTGTCAACAATGAATGACAACTTGTGTCCGATGCAGAACTCTTAGGATCCATTGGTTTACAAATATTATATGTGTGTATGCATGTATGTACTCAGGCCCGTTCCCCATGTTTCATTTTGTTTCCCCTTGGGTGGCCGATTCGAGACAGAGCCCGAATAGGGACAACACAACGCAACATAAAACAATTAACACACAAAAAACAAAACATACATTGACAAACATCTAGGTCACCCAGGAGAAGACCCAGAGACCTAAAAACTCCACAGACCGTTGTGTCTATCGTACTATCACAACTATCATCAGACAAAATCAATTTACGGAATATGCATAACCACCAGTGCTGGTACACACACTGTGACGTCTGGGTTCTCGAAAAGGGCCTCCAGTCCTGACGCTACTTTTGACTTTACAGTGTGCTGGCTTAAGGGGAGATGTCCACTTGAGGATTTTTTTTCTTGACTCCTTTCTCTCTCATGTTTAGCCCCATTGTTTTTTCTAATTTTAAGACGTTTCCCCATTATTTTGACGATTTTAAGAACTTTCAACCCATTTCTGTCAATTTTAAGACCTTTCGTGCCATTTAGGTGTCGATTTTATCCTGGCGAGCGATAGCGAGCCTGTAATTTAAGAGGAACCGGCTTTCAGCCGGGCCATTTTTCTACCGAAAAATGTACAAATTTATTTTGAAAGGGGCTCAAGGGGGTGTAATCTTAAGCTTGAAAGATATCTAGGGACCAAACTAAAAACCTCCCCTTAATAATCCAAAAGGGTTGATAGCCTCTTGAGTCCTATTTTAACTAAGTGACGTCTGTACTAGCCGTCAGATCAGTCTCACACACATACTTTATACCCTTAGAAATAAATAGGCGGTTTGTGCAGTTTTGAGGTCGATAGGCCGAACTGAGTGTGTGCGCAAGCCTTGAGAGAATAAGTCATAATGAATGGTGACGCTTGTTCACTCTTTTCTTCTGGATAACAATAAGCTTTTTCATCAGCTTAAGAAGAAAAACTCACAGTCAAGCGATTAAAAACGCGAAAACCACATAAGTGAAGTACCGTACTATCTTGTGTGCGTGTGTTCCGGCTAACCGTACACTATTTCATTAAGCTCATGAAAGGTTTGTCGTGGTCAAGTGGTTAAAATCTAAAAAGTGAAGAGAAAGTGTGGCTGGGGAGAGCAGACAGGTAGGTAACCGGGCGAGGTGTGGCGTCGTTAGCGAAATGTGGTGGGTGTGATAAGGTGAGGTGATGGTGATGGGTGGAGACGTGGGGGGCTGGTCAGGGTGGTGTAGAGTGCCCCTCCTCACACCACCACCACCACCACCACCCTACCTACACCACCACCACCCTACCTACACTACCACAAACACCAGCTATATATACTAAGGCCATATACTTAATTAACCCTTACCATAGACGTGGGGGGCTGGTCAGGGTGGTGTAGAGTGCCCCACCTCACACCACCACCACCACCACCACTACCCTACCTACACCACCACAAACACCAGCTATAGAGACTAAGGCCATATACTTAACTCTTATCATAGACGTGGGGGGCTGGTGTAGAGAAAGGTGGTGTATATGTAGGTGTAGAGTGCCCCACCTCACACCACCACCACCACCATCCGACCTACACCACCACAAACATCCGCCATATAGACTTACGGTCATATTCTTAACGGGAGATTTTTATTATACTCCCTAGACCTCCATCAAGCTTAATTGAAGTACTCCCAAGAATCCCCCTTCGAGAATAATTTGTAAACAAATTTAGTAGAAAAATGCCACTCGCCTGGAAAAAAATAAGACTCCTAAGTGGCACGAAAGGTCTTAAAATCGCCAAAATAATGGAGCGAACGTCCTAAAAGGTCAACACTAATTGGGCTAAACTTGAGGAAGAAGGGGGTCCAGATAAAACCAAACCTGCCCTTAAACTTAGGGTAGACGTGGGAGGTGGTGTACAGTAGAGTGCCCCTCCTCCCACCACCACCACAAACTCCAGCCACATACACTCTAGGCCAGATTCTTAAACTTACTGGGGGGGAGGGGGTATGAATGAAGAAGTGCGGGAGAGGGTGCAACAGGGAAACAGGGTTGTAGGACAGCTGAAAGCAGTAACAAGAAATAGGGTGGTCAGCATGGAATTAAGAAGTTTTTGCATGATTGTGTGGTAATCCCGACATTGACATATGGGAGTGAAGCATAGACGTTGTTGGAGAGATACAAACCAAGAGTGAGAGGGGTTGAAATGAGCTACTTGAGAAGTACACACAGAGTTACATGGAGGGATAGACAGACGATTGAGGAAGTATAAAAGTGGTGTGGTGTGGATGTAGATGTGTTGGAAAGTGTGAAAAGGAACACCTGAGATGGTTCAGCCATGTGGAACGTATGGGAAGCAAGAGCATGAATAAGAGAGTGTACGAGAGTGAGGTGGAAGGTCAAAGAGGGAGATGTAAACCGAGAGAGAGGTGGAAGGATGAAGTTGAGAAGTATATGCGTGAAAGTGGTGCTGGATGGGAGGAGGGGCCTCAACTGACTGGAGACAGAGATGTATGGGGGCGATTCGTTCGTGGCCACCCCTTCGGGAATCACGGCGTCCGGCAATAGATAGATAGATAGACCTTTCCACATGGTACACACCAAATCACCACCACCACACATCACAAATCACCACCACACATCACTAATCCACACCACCATCACATCATAAATCACCACATCACTAAACCACACCACCATCATACATCACAAATCCACACCACCACCACACATCACAAATCACCACCACACATCACTAAACCACACCACCATCATACATCACTAATCCACACCACCACCACACATCACAAATCACCACATCACCTCCACACATCACAAATCACCACCATACATCACTAATCCACATCACCACCACACATCACAAATCACCACCACACATCACTACTCCACACCACAGCCCATAAGGACAGGGTAGGTTATCAGGTGTCTCATTCCTGTTGGTCGACGATCACGAGGAGGTCCACATTAAGGGGAGATGGGCCGTTTTTCTGGTCCCCTTCTCTCTCATGTTTAGCATATCAGTTTTGAGATTTATTCAACGTTCGGTCCATTAGTTTGACGATTTTAACATCTTTCACCCCATTTCGTTGTCAATTTTAAGACCTTTTGTGCCATTTTTCTATCGAAAAATATATAAATTATCTTGAAGGGGGGTCTAGTGGGTGTTTTTTTTAAGCTTGATGGAGGTCTAGGGAGGAGACTAGAAAAATAATAAATACATGAAAACATCAACCAAAAAGTGAACCATCCCCCCTTAACATTCACGATGTGTGTTTGGCTCGCGATAAATGTTTCACTCTAATGACGACAGGAGACCACAAACGACTGCCACAAACATTCACAAACGTTTTTTTTACGAGGCATTCAGTTAGCTGAGGTACGCGGAATTATAATTATCTGCTCGGGCTCTTCATTCCACGACATTCGCGAACGTTTTTTACGACTCATTCGATTAGCTTAGGTGCGTGGGTTTAAGGTTATCTGTTCTGTTTCTTCATTCCACGACTCTCACAAACGTTCTATTCGTCGCATTTGGTTAGTTACGGCGTTCGAGGGGTTTCATTTCAAGGCATTTGCAAACGTTTTATTGACATAGTAATTCAATTAAGGGGAGATGGGTAGTTTTTTGGTCCCCCTTCTTCCTCATGTTTAGCCCTATTAGTTTTCAGATTATAAGACGTTCCACCAATTAGTTTGACGATTTTAACGCCTTTCACCCCATTTCGTTTGTCAATTTTAAGAAATTTCGTGCCGTTTAGGTGTCAATTTTATCCTGGCGAGCGATAGCGAACCTGTAATTTTAATAGGATTAGGCCTTCGGCCGGAACATTTTTCTACCGAAAAATTTACAAATTTATCTAGAAAGGAGGTCTAGGGTGTGTGTGTTTTAAGCTTGATGGGGGTCTAGCGAGGAAACTAACACATAAATGAATATATCTATCTATCTATCTATTGCCTGACGCCGTGATCCCCGAAGGGGTGGCCACGAACGAACCGCCCCCATGCACCTCTGTCCCCAGTCAGTCGACGCCCCTCCCCCCAACCAGCACCGCCTTCATTCATGTAGTTCCTCACTCCATCCTTCCACCTCATATTCGGTCTACCTCTCCCCCTCTGTCCCTCCACCTCGCTCTCGTACACCCTCTTAGTCATTCTCTCGCTTTCCATACGTTCCATATGGCCGAACCATCTCAAGTTGTTCCTTTTCACACTTTCCAGCACATCTACCTCCACACCACACCTCCTTCTTACTTCCTCATTAGTCTGTCTATCCCTCCATCTAACTCCGCACGCACTCCTTAAGTAATTCATTTCCACTGCTCTCACTCTTGGTCTGAGTCTCTCAACCAACGTCCATGCTTCGCTTCCGTAAGTCAGTGTCGGGATTACCACACTGTCATGCAAGGACTTCTTCACTTCCATACTGACCACCCTATTTCTTGTTACTGCTTTTAGCGTTCCTACAACCCTCTTCCCCTGTTGTACCCTCTCCCGCACCTCTTCATCCATAGTCCCATCTTTACTCAACACACTGCCCAGATACTTAAAAGAGTTGATGATCTCCATAGCCTGACCGTTCAGCTTCACCTCACACTCTGTGACTTCACCCCTTTCGAAGACCATAACCTTGCTCTTCCCCGTATTTACCTTCAAATTCCGTTTTTCGCACACTGTTCCAAACTCATTTACCAGACCCTGCAACTCCCATTCATTATCACTCATCAGAACTGTATCATCCGCAAACAGCAGTATAGGTAGCTTCCACTCAATTCCCTCCCTTTTCAGCGATACACCAACATCCACTGCTCTTGATAGTATTTCTTTCATGACTCCATCCATATATACAGTAAACAACCACGGGGACATCACACACCCCTGTTTCAAACCAACATTCAGGTCAAAGAACTCGCTCTGCTCACTCTCCACACGTACTGCCGCCTTTGCACCCTCATACATGCTCTTCACTGCTTTCAGCAACTTGCCCTCTACTCCATATATTCTAAGTACTTTCCACAAACCTTCTCTATCCACTCTGTCATAGGCCTTCTCCAAGTCCATAAAGGCAACATACACCTTTTGTTTCTTCTCCAGATACTTCTCCACAACACAATTCAGGGTAAAAATCTGATCTACACATCCTCTTCCCTTCCTAAAACCTCCCTGCTCGTCGCCTATCCATTTCTCCGTTCTCACTCTCACTCTCTCAATCACTACCCTGAATATATGAATATATACTGTAGATTAAGGGGAGGTTTTTAGTGTGTTTCCTAGACTTCCATCAAGCTTGAAATTACACCCCCTTGACCCCTTTTCAAGATAAATTTGTACATTTTTCGGTAGAAAAATGTCCCGGCCGAAGGCCGGTTCCTCTTAAATTACAGGCTCGCTATCGCTCGCCAGGAAAAAATCGACACCTAAATGGGACGAAAGGTCTTAAAAGTGACATAAATGGGGTGAAACTTCTTAAAATCGCCAAACTAATGGGGCAAACATCTTAAAATCTCAAAAGCAATGGGGCTAGACATGAGAGAGAAAGGGGTCCAGAAAAAAGTCCCTCAAGTGGATATCTCCCCTTAATAGACCAAAAACATAGTCACTAATCCCCTTAACGCGTCTCTTAATTTAATTATATAAACAAATTGATCGTATCAAGTTTGTCTTTGACGTATGAAATTATTACAACGACTACATATAGGAACATTAGAACACGGAAATCTACAGCAAACGAGGCATTTTCTTTATACTTACCTGACGTAATAGAACATTATTGTATGCCATGACTGTACCGAGAAGCTTAACCATAATGTCTTTGTCTTCATTCAACTGAACCAAATATATATCCCACTCAATCCCACCCCTACTCTGTGCAACTCTCCAACCCAAGAGTGAAACGTTACTCTCAAACTTTCTTCTACTCAACAGCTGAGCTCTGGAACTCTCTCCCAGAATCAGTCTTTCCCTCTTCCTATGACTTAAATTGCTTCAAACTCCGTGTGTCCAGGCATTTTGGCTCGAACGTCCCTTGATTTTGGCCCTGTCACTCTTTCAACTATGGGGGAGGCACTCGCTATAGGCAGTTATGCCTTTTGCCTCCCTCAATCACATAGACAAAAAAAAAAAAAAAAAATATACGAACATAAATATCCAGTCTCCCTCCTATTATACTGTACGGTCGCGCTAATAAGTCATGTCCCAGCTGTCATTACGTTTGGTTTGCGCTGTGCTTTATTAATGTCTGTCAGATGTTGAATAGGGTCGGGAAGTGTAGGAACAGGTGTATATATTTCACTCGAAATGAAGCTTAGATATGGCTGATACCAATTATTGATCAAAACATACTTGGTGCCGAGACATGACTTATTAGCGCGACTGTACATATACCTCAATGAATTATATTTGTAACACATACTAACCTGTTTCGTGTTACGCCAAAGTCTATTACCGCGTCGTAAAGTTATGACCGCTGTTGAACATCCGAACCCTTTTCTTCTTCATCTATTAAGCTTTTCCCCGTATTCTCCATTATCACCTACTCCTGGAAACAAATGAACACTTAAGGGGACAGTGGCTATTTTGTTGGGTCTATTTATTTATATATTCATGTATTTTTATTTTCCTTCCTAGACCTCAATCAAACTTAAAAACACATACATTAGATCATCCTTTGAGATTAATTTATAAATTTTTCGGTAAAAAAATGTCACGGCCGAAGGCCGGTTCCTCCACAATTACAGGCTCGCTATCGCTAGGTAAAAAAAAAAACGACCCATGTCCCCTTAATTGTAGCTTCTTCTGTTTTCAGTTCGGTGTTCAATTTTGTTTACAGTGTACAGGTACTTCATCCATAGATATAGCCAACTGGAAACACTGACACAGACTCTAGCCCCCCCGCCCCCCCCTCCCTTCCTCCCAGGGCGCACGAGTGATGCACGGGAGCTATGTTAATGAGGCCCCACAACCCATTACCCGACTCAAAACTTGAATAACCCGTGAAATCGCCATTACACGGCTTTAGAATCAAGACATTTCACGGTGACGGCAATTTGGGGGTGTGTGCTTTTGAGGCGAAGTGCGACGAGCCGAAACCTTCACCACGCAGCTCCCCGGGCAGGGCGAACAGGTACAGTAACACACATAACAAAGCCACTCCAACAGTTTCCTCTCTCTCCAACACCCCTTCTCCCCTGTCTACACTCTTCAGACAAATAGGAAAACAAGTATAATGTAGATACGAGGTGCCGTTGTAAAGGTTTATCCCTCAATACTTACTCCTTCACCTTCACAGTTGGCCTGTATTAATGTCTGTCGGATGTTGACTAGGGTGTGTATAGATAGGATCATGTTTGTATATCTCACTCGAAACGAATTAATGCTTAGATGGTGCTGATACCAATTATTGCCCGAAATATACTTGGTGCCGTGACATCACTTATTTGGCCGACTGTACCTGGCCAACCTGGGGATCCGGAACCATGTTGGTGCTCATCAAGGGGTTCGGGTTCTGCTAGGGGATCAGATAATATAGCTTTTGGATGGTCTCTACAAGCCCAAGTAGCCTGTTGTAGTCTTGTATTATCCTACGCTATGTTAAAATGGATTATACTAAGTCTGGTGTTTTAAGAGGGGATGGCGGTTTGTTTGTTTGTTTTTTTAGATTTGTTCATGCATTTATTATTTTTCTAGTTTCCTCCCTAGACCTCCATCACGCTTTAAAAAAACAACGCCAGGATCCCCATTCAAGCTATATTTGTACATATTTTGGTAAATTATAGGCTCGCTATTGCTTGCCAGGAAAATAATAAACGCCTAAATGACACGAAAAGTCATAATATTGGCAAAGAAAAGGGGCGAAAGGTCTTAAAATCGCCAAACGTCTTAAAATCTGAAAACTAATGGGGCTAAACATGAGGAAGAAGGGGGACCAGAAAAACGGCCCCTCTCCCCTTAATGGAAGTAATTGAAATTGACACTCTTTGTAAAAAACTGTATACGATTGCAGTTTGAGTATCACGATTGAGTCCTCCACCGACAGCGTTACATCATACCGCATCAATAGACACTCATAATTGGCCGCTTGCGAGTTTCAGGCTATAAGGAAGTTGGAGCTGTAGAACATCGATATTTAGCAGAATTACCAGCTAAAATACGGTTGTAGTTCATCTATAAATACATAAAATCCAATTCAACATATATACTCTTTAACCATCAGAAACCTACATCATTATTGCATTTCTGTTTTATATCAATGTTTACAGCTCCAACTTCCGTATAGCCTGAAACTCGCAAGTGGTCAATTGTATAACACACTTACACCACAGCTTAGCAAACACTACGCTTTAACCCCTTCTGTACCGGCGACGTCTTTTTAAGTTTCTTTTAGTTATATTTAGATGATTGTGTGCAGTTTAAGGAGGATCTGTGGTAGTGAAAAGGGTTAAGTGAGATAGTTCGAAGCCTGTTCATTGCTGGAGGTCCTTTTTTAAACTGAATAGGCCTACAATCGTCTAATAGCAGCCAGAATAAAGTTTAAAAGGACGGCGCCGGTACAGAAGGTGTTAGGACATTATACCTGGTCTCATTACAGCACACCTGATCAAACCTAAGCCGTAGTTAACCCTTTCAAGGCACGATGACGCATTTTTTTCGGTTTTCTGGCTATTATTAGACGATTTTATTGAAATTAGGAAGGGTATAGGGAAGTCAGAGGATTAATTGAGATAGTTTTTACCCTTTTAAGTCACACAGATCCGTCCTATAAGCAGTATGTGATTGTTTAATGATAGCCAATTTTTAACCCTTTTTTATTCACACATATCCGTCCTCTCTCTCTCTCTCTCTCTCTCACACTCACTCTCACTCTCATAGGTCCATCACGTTCCTCCATGCACCGCTCGGGGGGTTGAACCTGGGGCCCTGGGTCATAGGCTCCTTTCTTTGTCCGGTGTTATTCCTTCCTTTTGTACCCGTGTTATGTTTATGTTGGGTTGCCCGCTGGTTGTTGTGGGTATCGACATTATATATATATTTTTTTTTTGTATTTGACTTTTTTTGTGTTTGGTATTCGTGGCCTGTGCTTGTCCTCTGTAATCTCGGAACATCTTATTTTTCGAGGATTGGTCACGGTTCTTCGCTTCTCCATGTCTCAATGCTGGGGTGGCAGGTGTTTTTTTGCTTCATCTTGTAGCTTTCCTTGAATTTATCGTGTTCGTCTTAGACTTTTATTTTGTGTTACCTGTGTTCCTTTTGGTTTTCTCTTGTTCTGTTTTACCTCTAGTATTTGTATTACATTTCCATGTTCGCGTTTTCTCCATTATGTTTTCACATATCTTGCTTTAATTTCCATACTGCCCCGTTTACCTTCTCTTCCTTCTTTATCCATTTTGCAAAAAGTTATTTTATATATGAATTGCAAATACTGTTGAGATCCCAGGAATATTGTCTTTGTGTGTGTGTGTTCTGCGGACCGAGAAATACCCCGTGTGTACAGTATGTGTTGAGTGGCTTGATGATTGGGCCTGTTAGTGTGGCGAAGATATTATGCCATGCTTATAACAATTATAGGGCATGTACTGTATATAATATAATATATGGGTGCTGGCTCATTAGGCATTTACCTTGTACATTGTGTTCGTCTCTTGCGCGGTACAGTACAGCAAAGAAGAAGAAGAAGAAGAAGAATTTGAAGCAGCAGTAGAAGAAGAAGAATTTGAAGCAGAAGAAGCAGAAGCAGCAGAAGAAGAATTTGAAGCAGAAGCAGCAGAAGAAGAATTTGAAGCAGAAGCAGAAGAAGAATTTGAAGCAGAAGAATTTGAAGCAGAATAATTTGAAGCAGAAGCAGAAGACGAATTTGAAGCAGAAGCAGAAGAAGAAGAATTTGAAGCAGAAGCAGAAGCAGAAGAATTTGAAACTGAAGCAGAAGCAGAAGCAGAAGAATTTGAAGCAGAAGCAGAAGAAGAATTTGAAGCAGAAGCAGAAGAATTTGAAGCAACAGCAGAAGCAGAAGAAGAATTTGAAGCAGAAGCATTTGAAGCAGAAGCAGAAGAAGAAGAATTTGAAGCAGAAGCAGAAGAAGAATTTGAAGCAACAGCAGAAGCAGAAGAAGAAGAATTTGAAGCAGAAGCAGAAGAATTTGAAGCAGAAGCAGAAGCAGAAGAAGAAGAATTTGAAGCAGAAGCAGAAGAAGAATTTGAAGCAGAAGCAGAAGCAGAAGAAGAAGAATTTGAAGCAACAGCAGAAGCAGAAGAAGAAGATTTTGAAGCAGAAGAAGAAGCTGATGGGGTTGGGAGAGTGGTGATTATGGGTATTGCCTCGCGGTGTGTTGTTGTATCAGGGAGGTTTGGATTTTTATGGCGACCACATTGTTTGTTGAAGATTGTGTTGACGAGGTGTGTGTGTGTTTGTGTGTGTTGTTACTGCGGATTGTGTTGACGAGGTGTGTGTGTGTGTGTTTTTTTTTTTTTTTTTTTTTTTTTTTTATTCAGATTGTATTGCGGTGGGTTGTGGATTGTGTCTGTGTGTGTGTTGCTGTTGTTGTTGCGGATTGTATTGTTGTGTATTAGTTTCGCCCCTTCCAGATCGGCCTTGTGATCTGGTCGTACACCGGGGAATATATGTTCAGTTAAGGGGGGTCACCGGTTTGTTCTATCTTTCTCTCCTTTTCTCTCTTTCCCTGGCTTGTATCCATTCGGCCCCATTCAGCCAACGGTTTTAAGACGTATATCCCCATTCAGGTGTCGATTTCTTCCTGGCGAGCGATAGCGAAACAGCATTGTATGGAGAAATCCGGCTTCGCAGGAGAAATTTTTCTATCGAAAAATTTACAAATTTAGCTTGCTGTCAAAACAAAAATATATATATGCTGGCTCGCTACCGCTCGCCAGGAAAATATTGACACCCGGATGGGGGTAAACATCTTAAGACACTA
Source organism: Paralithodes platypus (assembly GCA_032716605.1). NCBI lineage: Eukaryota > Metazoa > Arthropoda > Malacostraca > Decapoda > Lithodidae > Paralithodes > Paralithodes platypus. Next base: position 36,758,179 of record CM064486.1, on the reverse strand, counting down.
GGCTGAATATGGCCGAATGGATACAAGCCCGAGGGAGAGAAAGAGAAAACTAGCGAGGTGGGCTCCCTTTAACTGCATTGAATACCGGGCAGGGTGAAACGTTTGGGTTTTCTTCACAAGGAGTGCGCGGAAATTATACGTGGCGAATCATCCGTGTTATTATATATTTTTACTGCAACAATAACATGAGCTTTGTTCCTTGTACATGGTAAGGAATTACTGTTTTTATTTTAAGCTTGTATGATGATTGTGGATAAAATATGGGATACGGCGAAGCGAATCATGTGTGTGTGTGTGTGTGTGTGTGTTTTGTTTTTGTTTTTTAAGGACGAATGCATTCAAGTTTGTGATCATGGATTGAATATTCTGTAATGCGAATCACGTGCGTCTTGCTGATAAAAACAACAACCCTGCCATATAGATTGTGTCTGTGGCCTGGACAGTGTGTAGTCAATCAGTTGTCTTCTGCTGAGGACTTGGGCGGGTAAGGGCAGATTTATTTTTTTCTGGACCCCCTTCTCCCTCATGTTTATCTCCACTATTTTTTTTTAGATTTTAAGACGTTCGTTCCATTAGTTTGGCAATTTTAAGACCTTTTGTGCCATTTAGGTGTCTATTTTTTTTCCAGGCGAGCGATAGCGAACCTGTAATTTATGTAGAAGCGGTGGAGGTCTTGGGAGGAAACCAAGGAAAATGAATAACTCACTAATTGTACCAATAAATACAAATCTCCCTTAAGCTTGTTGATGTGGAGTGAACATGAAGTGTAGCTTATTACTTCTGTTACTGTAAGGAGGACTGCAGTGGAATTGTGCATAGCGAATTGTGTGTGGTTAGGCCAGTGCAGTGATAATGTGGTGAGGTTACCGCAGGCTTGTGGTCGCAGCTATTTTGTACAACCTAGAAGTCTGTTTCTTTTCAACTGACGGTCAAATTGCAAAGTTCCCATCAAGATTTCTTAGTTGTTTCTTTTCAACTGACGGTAAATTGCAAAGTTCCCATCAAGATTTCTCAGTTATTTTGCAGATTGTGTTGTTATATATGGTGCTAATTATGTAAACGGTCTTTCGTACAACCTAGAAGTCTGTTTCTTTGCAACTGACTGTAAAATTGCAAAGTTCCCATCAAGATTTCTCAGTTATTGTGTTGTGAAATATGGTGCTAATTATATAAACTTGATCTTAATATGATGCAGAAACATGGTAGTTGTACATTTCTCCATTAAGTATCGAGGAATTAGCTGCTAAGGGATTCAATTTACCGTCCGCTGAATTCGAACCGACTATAGTAGGGCAGTTCGTGTGCTGCTCATGTGACAGACTCCACACAGGCACTGCACCTCACTTATGTTCTTTATTTGCATTAAGGGGGGTGACCTGCTTTTTTTAAATTTCTGTCCTTTTCTCTCTTTCTCTGGCTTGTAACCATTCGGCTCCATTCAGCCAACTCTTTTAAGACGTTTATCCCCATCTAGGTGTCGATTTCTTCCTGGCGAGCGATAGCGAGCCAGCATTATATGAAGAAATCCGGCTTCGTTGGACACATTTTTCTATTGAAAAATTTAAAATTTTTGCCTGCTGTCAAATAAAAATAAAAAATATGCTGGCTCGCTACCGCTCACCAGTAAAACATTGACACCTGGATGGGGATGAACGTCTTGAAACAGTAGGCTGAATGGGACCAAATGGATACAAGCCAGAGAAAGATAGAAAAGGACAGAACAAAACCAGGTCACCCCCCTTAACCCCTTCTGTACCGGCGACGTCTTGTTATTTTTATTCTAGTTATATTTAGACGATTGTGTGCAGTTTAAGAAGTATGTGTGGTAGTATAAAGGGTTAAATGAGATAGTTCGAAGCCTGTTAATTGCTAGGAAGCCCCTTTTAAACTGAATACATTCGTAAAATAGTAGCCAGAATAAAGTAAAAAAATACTTTGCGGTACAGAAAAGGTTAATGTATTGCATGTTTATGGTAGTTTGATATATTTAATATATTGCATTTATGTGGAAGTATAATATATTGCATTTATGTGGAAGTATAATATATTGCATTTATGTGGAAGTATAATATATTGCATTTATGTGGAAGTATAATATATTGCATTTATGTGGAAGTATAATATATTGCATTTATGTGGAAGTATAATATATTGCATTTATGTGGAAGTATAATATATTGCATTTATGTGGAAGTATAATATATTTGAGTTTTTACTAATTGATTGAGTTAGGTCAGATCTGGTTAGGTGGACTAGTATCGGTGTTACTATAATTATACAAAGTAGCTTTACAAAGTATATGATCATTATAAATTGTATAGAATCTATAAATGTTAATCTATCTATCTATCTATTGCCAGACGCCTAACTCCCCTTAATGAGGATGGCCATACATGTTAATCTAGTGCTGTATAACTTCCCAAAATATTACCTGAGAGTTTGGTTTTAATGGGTCAGAGATACCTATGGGTGGGTAGTTTTTATAGCGTGCGAGTGTACGACATGCCCATCTCAGTTGCATATAAATGAACGAGGCAGATGACAAGAGAGGAGGAGGAGGAGGAGGATGATGGTGGAGGAGGATGGTGGTGGTGAGAGGTAATAGAGGGAGATCCGATTTATGGTGATGACCAAGAAGGTGGGAACAGGATGGTGATGACAGGAGAGAGAGCGAGGTGAGGATGATGACAGTAATCAGGGCGGGATGATGAGGGTGGTGCTGGCAAGGGGTTATTTGCCCTGCTGATGAAGGGGGACATGATGTTGCGGTGCTGGGGTGTGTTGTAGGTGTACCTCTGGTTGGTGGTGGTGACATCTGGTGGGGGTGGTGGTGATGAAGGGGGACATGAAGTTGCGGTGCTGGGGTGTGTTGTAGGTGTACCTCTGGTTGGTGGTGGTGATGAAGGGGGACATGATGTTGCGGTGCTGGGGATTGTTGTTGGTGTACCTCTGGTTGATGGTGGTGGTGGTGACATCTGGTGGGGGTGGTGGTGGTGATGAAGGGGGACATGATGTTGCGGTGCTGGGGATTGTTGTTGGTGTACCTCTGGTTGATGGTGGTGGTGGTGACATCTGGTGGTGGTGATGAAGGGGGACATGATGTTGCGGTGTTGGGGATTGTTGTAGGTATCTCTGGGTGATGGTGTTGGTCACATCTGGTGGGTGTGGTAAAGGGGGACATTATGTTTCGGTGTTGGGAATTGTTGCAGGTACCTCTGGGTCCTAGTGGTGGTGGTGGTGGTGGAGATTGTTGTAATTACCTATGCTTGGTGCTGGTGTTGGTGTTGGTGACATCTGGTGGTGAAGGTGGTGGTGGTTGTGATAAAGGGGGACATTATGTTGCGGTGTTGGGAATTGTTGCAGGTACCTCTGGGTCCTAGTGGTGGTGGTGGTGGTGGAGATTGTTGTAATTACCTATGATTGGTGCTGGTGTTGGTGTTGGTGACATCTGGTGGTGGTGGTTGTGATAAAGGGGGACATTATGTTGCGGTGTTGGGAATTGTTGCAGGTACCTCTGGGTCCTAGTGGTGGTGGTGGTGGTGGAGATTGTTGTAATTACCTATGCTTGGTGCTGGTGCTGGTGTTGGTGACATCTGGTGGTGAAGGTGGTGGTGGTTGTGATGAAGGGGAACATTATGTTGCGGTGTTGGGAATTGTTGCAGGTACCTCTGGGTCCTAGTGGTGGTGGTGGTGGTGGAGATTGTTGTAATTACCTATGATTGGTGTTGGTGACATCTGGTGGTGGTGGTGGTGGTGGTTGTGATAAAGGGGGACATTATGTTGCGGTGTTGGGAATTGTTGCAGGTACCTCTGGGTCCTAGTGGTGGTGGTGGTGGTGGAGATTGTTGTAATTACCTATGCTTGGTGCTGGTGTTGGTGTTTGCATCTAGTGGTGATGGAGATTGTTGTTGATACCTCTTGGTGATAACATTTGGTGTTGAGGGTGGGGAAGCGGGGTAGGCAACAACAGAGGACATATTATTCTAGGCTAGGTTCTTTATCTATGCAATCTTTTCCCTGTAAGTTCTTAGGCTCACAAGTTCATTCGCCCAGAGGTACCCCCACCTACCCCAATCAGGTTCGTTTCATCCACACCTAACATACCGTTACATTAACCTAACATACCGTTACATTAACCTAACATATATTATTCGTAACCTGGCCCAAGCTATTGTAACCAGCTTCAAAAGTGTGGGGCAAATCTGGCCGCCCAGGATACTTGCTTACGTTCATCAGTATTTACTAAGACAGTTAGTGATACCCAGGATAAATATATATGAACTGATATTGTGGTCTAAACTTAGGTGAGGATGAGATTGGCTGCCAGGCGATATAAACCAGCTCCAGGTAACTGAGACACACACACACACACACACACCGCAGTTGGTTTCCGTGTGGCCAATTTAGCTACTTTCCCGCTACATGAAGAGGTATTTACTTTGATTTAGAGGCAAATTTATACATCTAGCGACTTTACTTCTTGCGCTTTTCTGTAGATTTGAGTCATTTAGTGCGGTAGTGTAGAGATTGTGCCATTAGTGCAGCTATTTTCGTCATTTATTCACTTGCGCTTTTCTATAGATTTGAGTCATGTAGTGCGGTAGTGTAGAGATTGTGCCATTAGTGCAGCTATTTTGGTCATTTATTCACTATCTAGCGGTGTTGATTTGGTAAAGCCGCTGTCACACGAGCACCTTTTCCGTCAATTTTCCATGAGCAAGTTTTTCCTCGTATTATTTCGGGACCTTTTCGTACTGGTATCGACAACTAAACTGAAGGTTGAATATGTTAGGCGGCTGAATTCTGATTAAGTGTAAATTATTAAACTTCCAGACCATAATTTCCCGTAAAAATTGTTCGTGTGACACCGGCTTAACCCTGCAGGCTGGTGGTGTCCGTGTTGAAGTGATGGTGGCACCTTCCTTGGTTGTGGGTAATATATGGCGGGTGGGGGGGGGGGGGGGGGAAGAATGAGAGGAAAGGGGACTGTGAATGAAAACTTTATACAATACAATTTCCGTGTTGTACCTACCTTCCAGTCGCCATGTTGTTTACCTTAAGGGGAGACGGTTCACTTTTTGGGCGATTTTTGCATGTATTCATTATTTTTCTAGTTTCCTCCCTAGACCTCCATCAAATTTAAAAAAACATCCATTAGATCCCCCTTCTAGATTAATTTGTGTACATTTTTCGATAAAAAATTTCCCGGCCAAAGGCCGGTTTTTCCAACATTACAGGCTCACTATCGTTCGTCAGGTAAAACATCGACACCTAAATAGCACGAAAGGTCTAAATATTGACGAAGAAATGGGGAGAAAGGTCTTAAAATCGACTAACAAATGGGGCAAACATCTTAACATCTGAACACTAATGGGGCTAAACATGAGGGAGAAAGTGGTCCAGAAAACCGGCCCCTCCCCCTTACCCTACAGGTGTCTTCATTACCGTCTAGGGCTGTGCTTGTCAATCCTATGGTATGTTATCGTCGTTCCAAATGTACAGTGGGTATCAGTATTCCTGTGGCAAAGGCAGCGAGAATCGACAAGTGGCGTTACTGTAACAACAACCTAATAACCTAATAACCTAACAACAACAACCTAACAACAACAACCTAATAATCGACAAGTGGCGTTACTGTAACAACAACCTAATAACCTAACAACCTAATAACCTAACAACTTAATAACCTAACAACCTAATAACCTAACAACTTAACAACCTAACAACTTAATAACCTAACAACTTAATAACCTAATAACCTAATAACCTAACAACCTAATAACCTAACAACCTAATAACCTAATAACCTAACAACCTAACAACCTAACAACCTAATAACCTAACAACCTAATAACCTAACAACCTAACAACCTAATAACCTAACAACCTAATAACCTAACAACCTAATAACCTAACAACCTAATAACCTAACAACTTAATAACCTAACAACTTAATAACCTAACAACTTAATAACCTAACAACTTAATAACCTAACAACTTAATAACCTAACAACTTAATAACCTAACAACTTAATAACCTAACAACTTAATAACCTAACAACTTAATAACCTAACAACTTAATAACCTAACAACCTAATAACCTAACAACCTAATAACCTAACAACCTAACAACCTAACAACTTAATAACCTAACAACCTAATAACCTAACAACTTAATAACCTAACAACTTAATAACCTAACAACTTAATAACCTAACAACCTAATAACCTAACAACCTAATAACCTAATAACCTAACAACCTAATAACTTAACAACCTAATAACAACAACCTAATAACAACAACCTAATAACAACAACCTAATAACAACAACCTAATAACATAACAACTTAATAACCTAACAACCTAATAACAACAACCTAATAACAACAACCTAATAACAACAACCTAATAACAACAACCTAATAACCTAACAACAACAACCTAATAACAACAACCTAATAACCTAACAACAACAACCTAATAACAACAACTTAATAACCTAACAACTTAATAACCTAACAACCTAATAACAACAACCTAATAATCGACAAGTGGCGTTACTGTAACAACAACCTAATTATCCTTACGGAGGTTGTAAATAACTATAAAAAGATAGTTTGCCACAAGCACATAATATACTTGCTAAGGATAAAGCCGCTGTCACACGAGCGCTTTTCCCGTCAAATTTTCACGAGCAAGTTTTTTCTCGTAATATTTCGGGACATTTCACACTGGTATCGGTAACTAGACTGAAGGTAGATTATGTTAGGCGGCTTTATTTTGATAAAGCGTAATTTCTTAAGCTTCCAGACCATAATTGCCCGTAAAAATTGCTCGAAAAAGGCTCGTGTGACTCCGGCTTAACACACAAGTCCCAGTGAGATAATTCGCGTTTACCTCAATAAGATCAGGTACAAATATATAACTTAATTCATGCTCACCGTACTCAAAATTCTACGGAAGCTTTAACATTAGGCCTAAATTATTCATTATTGGCAAAGTTTTCGATTAGCTACTTACTGAAATCAGATTATTTAATGTGACAAGTCGACCTCGAAAAACATTATTCTAGAATCTAGAATCATGTTTTTCGAGGTCGAATCTAGAATCTAGATTAAATACAATATCAAGTTAGGTATACCGGTAATAACAACTAGCTCATGGTAAA